>PVKZ01005945.1:0-43173 GCA_004027375.1 Macroglossus sobrinus | reverse complement strand
GTTAAGAAAAAGTGATTTCTCGATGTACTCGAGCTGCCAATACATCTCAGAAAGCGCTTCAGGGTGGCTTGCGGGCCTCTAAATTCATCCCACTCCTCTGCCAACAGCAGAAACCACAGAGTGACACATCGTGCCCTAAGCCATTCACCGTAACGTGCCGAGACAGAGTGAGAGGCTGCGCCCTGGCCAGAGAGCCACCAAGCGGTCCTTACCCTGAAGGTACGGCACGTGCTGGAATACCTCTTCGGCCAAGTGGGGGAGAATGGGCGCAAAGGAACGGACGACGACGTCCAGAATTTCGGCCAGCGCGGTCTGGCAGGAGCGTCGTTTGGGGTCGTCTGAGTGTTCACAGTAGAGCCTGAACGGGAACAAAGTCGGCAGGTGACGGCCCTGGACGCCGGCGCGGTCTCAGGCTGAGCTTAGTCTCACGGTGGCTAATTCTAAGGATCTAATCCTCTCTGAATTAAAGAGTAAGATACTCTATCATAATTTGTTCTGATAGCTTCTATTGCACGTGACTCCTTCCAATTGCACCCTCAAAAGTCCGCTATGAAGTGTCCGACTCCGGTTGTCCGATCACAGCCGTGTTAAGGGCCAACTCATAAGTCAGCTGGTGGCATCCACAGCGAGCCCGCCCACCCCAACCGGCCCCCTCCCCTTAGGGATCTACAGGCTCCGGGAGACCCGCGTTCGTCCCCCTGCACGAGCAGCTCTCACGCCCAGAGCGCTTCCTCTGTGAGACACAGAATGACGCACGGGACTTAATTATTCTTTGTTCTCAGACCACGTTATGAGACGGGACGAGCATCAGCCTGTCACTGATGACAAAACTGAGGTTATGGGATAAGGTGCCCCAAATCGTGGAGCTGCTCAGGGGCAGGGCAACAAAGACCCAGGGTCGGGTCCGGCTTCTTGACGGCACTCTCACTCACCCCGCGACCCCCGACCCCTGCTGGGCAAAGCGGATGGGGACGGCCGGGTGGCCCTGCATTTGGCCACGCACCTGTCCTTGATGATGCTGAAGTAAAAGTTGGAGAGCTCTCTGGTGTAGAAGGCTCGCAACAGCCGCACGACTTTCCCGAAATCGTACTCTTTGTAGGACTCGGTCACCTGGGGAACCAAGCCAGACGCGTGGGTGAGAAAAGCGGGGTCTGAGCAGAGGTCTGGGCCCCTCGTTCCCATGAGGCGCTTCTCTCATCTTCTGAGAAACGAGGACAGGAAGACGACTTCAGACCCAAGGTCACCCGGGGAGTGCGTGGGAACCTATCGAGTGCGACTCCTCCCAGCGCTGTAACCTCCGGGGACGCTTCGCGGGCGCACATTCGGGTCTCAACACCCCAGGGTGCTGACACTGCTCTCACCCAGGCCTCGCCCGGGCCTCGCCCCATCACACTTGGATCTCAACACCCTCTGCCAGGCCTCGCCCTCTCCCAGGCCCCGCCCCCGCCCTGCCTGGGCCCCGCCCTCTCCCCGCCTGGGCCCCGCCCTCTCCCAGACTCCGCCCAGTCACACTCGGATCTCAACACCCTCTGCCAGGCCTCGCCCTCTCCCGGGTCCCGCCCCCGCCCTGCCCGGGCTCCGCCCCCTCCCCGCCTGGGCCCCGCCCTCTCCCAGACCCCGCCCAGTCACAATCGGATCTCAACACCCTCTCCCAGGCCCGCCCCCACCCGGGTGGCACTCGCCTTGTGAGCCAGGTCCTGCAGCAGGTGCAGCATGTACTGGTCGATGACGTGCATGTCCTTCACAGGGACCGACTCCGTCTCCGGGTTGAAACCCGCCACGTTTCCCAAAAGGAAGCGGAGTGTATTCCGAAGCTATTGAAAAAAACACGCAGGCAAACAACGTATGAGGCCTCCGTTCTTACTGAAAACTTATCTCTAAGTGTCATCGGACTCGCATTACTTTCTCAAAGTGATACTTTTTAACAACATTTTAAAATAACAATACGAATGCAAAACCACAGTCAGTCTAACAGGCCAGTTACAGAAACAGTCACTGGACTTTACACAAAGATAAACAATGAGTTTTCATTCGATTTCTTTGTAACCTTAGGGCAAATCACCTCTCAGAGGCCTCGTTTGTTCATCTGTGTAGGTAAAAATATTTTCACCTGCCTCACAGATGAAAATAAATGGAATAAATGTGAAATGTCATTGGGCACATAAAAAGTATATAAAGCCAGTGTAATTTCACGTATTTGCTAAACATTTTAAAATTAAGAGTATTAGTACTAGTTCTTTAAACTAATACTTTTTTAATGCTCACGTGGAGGACTCATTTTCAGGCAGTTTTGCACTGCCAAAATATGTGCCGCTTTCATTTTTAGCGGTTTCATGAACTTCCATTCGGAAAGAGCAGTGCCTGACCTTGCTGATGTCATCTCTGGCGGCGTTAAGCACAGAGGGACTAATGGGCACTTCCGTGAACACGTTGGACTCGGCCACCCACCAGCGGAGGACGTCGGCACCGTAAGGAGGCTCCCTGTCCGGGTCCTTGTCATTGAGAAAAAACAAACATCAGTGGCTTTCGGTTCCAACCAGGTGACTAAATCCCTCAGGCGATCCTACTCGGGAACGTGTGAACATGAAATATACCTGCACGGTAATGACACGGGGCTACAATCCCAGAAATCAGGCTGCATCTGAAAACGGAGCGCGCCCCGCCACGCCGTCCACTGCGCAGGCGCCAGCCCCAGTCCCCTGGGCACGTCACCTGCGCCCCTATCAGCTCGCGGGGACTCCGTGACGTCAGCTGCGCCCCTATCAGCCCCCGTGATGCGGGGAGCAGGGATGGGGGCTGCTTCTCCCTTTCACCCTCCCCCACCAACCCTGGACATGGAGAAATGAGGACTTGACAGTAAGAGGGCAGTAAAAAGCCAGCGAAGTAACTGACAAGTTGTGTGTGTGTGTGTGTGTGTGTGTGTGTGTGTGTGTGTTTTAAACAACTTCAAAATAAACCAAATTATCAGCAATGTCAGCTTAGATGTTCATTAATGGCATGCTGTAAAGTGTGTAATTTTCAAGCATAATGAAACATGCGTTTAAAAGCTGCAGTCTCATTTTTCCTAAAAGGTTTCATTTTAACTGTAAAATGACAGTTTACAAACTTTTAAAGCTCAGACCATTAAGGAAGGGGTGGCCTGGGCCAGGACCTAACTAAAGAGTCAGTCAGGTCAGTCCCAGCCTGTCCCTTTTTTCTAATCCCATGTTATTTACGAGTCTAGTTTTAAAACACGGCAAGGCATCTGCTAGTCACATAAAGTTTGTTTGTTTGTTTGTGTGTTTGTTTTTACATTCACTACATTAAGGTTCTGGCTGCCAACTTAAGAGCCTTAAAACAAAGATAAAATGAAGTTTTACAGAGCCACCCACTTGTCCTCCGTTGATGACGACGTCGGGATCGATGACGTTCCCCAGGGACTTGGACATCTTTTCTCCCTTTTCCCCGACGGTGAATCCATGCACCACCACCGCCCTGAGAAGACACGTCAGCTACTATCACACACACAGGTCTAGTGACCTGTCTGAAGATGACTGACGGCTGAAAGAGCGTAACTAAGTATGACATAAAAATAGGATTTTTCTTGACAGATGACATAGAAAAGTTTTTCTTGGACGTCTGATTCTCAGCAGTTTATTCCTCATGACTGCTAAACAGTAAGCTTTCTACTTATACACAGAAAAATTTTTTGATGTTTACATTCACTAAACAAGCATTTCCTGAGCATCTATTATGTATTGATCTTGATTATTAAAACCAACCAGGAAAAAGTATGTCTTAAGAGCAGATTATCACCTCAAAATTATCTTCAAAAAGACACTGAGAGAAATCCGTTCTGCTGGCTGATCAAAACCTGTTATATAAGAAACAGGCATTTGAATTATTCTGAAATGGGTTTTCATTGCAAGATAGCACAAATCTTAAGCTCTTTAAGAATCTTTCTGATGAGAACCTCTATCCACATATTTGAATAAGGAAAAGCATTTCCTGTAACCAAACAGGAGCCCCTGCTTTAGGAAATTCCCTGCAGGAAGGTTCACCGATCAGCCACATGGGGGTGCAGCAGACAGGACAGGAGCCCGGGCTGCCTTCCGTCCCCCTGGACTGCCCTGCTCCACACCCCCGGGGCCAGTGTCACGTTTGTTTCAAGACCTAGCTCTGCACGGGTCCTAGCTGCCCCCACCCCGGGGGTCACGGCCTGCATCAGGGACCAGTGTTCTCTGTACTGCTGTCCCCTTGTCCTCTCTCTCCTTCCAGCTCATCCCTCTCCTGAGACGGGAGGCTGTAAGCTGATTAGAGGTGGCGTTTTGCCACACGCGCCACGAGTCCGCCGGGGCTTCGCACGCTGGCCGGCGCCCAGCGGACGGCCCCGGCGTGATGCTCGGCTCGGTGTGTGCACTCACTTAAATGGCGCCGTCCTCCTCACCGCCACGCTCGTCAGCAGGGAGGACTGGAACCAGCCGCCGAGCTGGTCCTTCCCTTCCAGGTACAGGTCCGCCCGCTGGTCGGCACCTCGAGAGTGAGCATGGACAGTTACGGAAGTCTAGTTAGAACCGACCGAGGAACAAGAATGAGCGTGTGTCCAAGGATTAAAACAAAACTACTGTTTGTGCCACGCTACACTCTACCCGACGGCTGGACCGCATTCGCCTGGCCTGTCTGTCACCCTCACTGCCAATTTATTAATCAGCATAAAAAAAAAAAATTGGAGTGTGACCTCCCAAACCATAAGTACTTAATAATACTATCTACATTACGGGATGATTCATAATAATTACCAACATCAGTATTTCCAGTTAAATGTTTTATGAAAACTACTGTTTTTATTAATTTTGCAGTTATCTGCTAAGCATCTAACAAAACTTTCATGTGCTAATTCATTTATGTGCATGCACCCCTGTAAGGCAAGCATTACCGTCCCCACTCTACAGATGAGAAAGTGACAGTGACAGGTTTTATCACGTGTCCAAGGCTGAGCCGACAGTGAGCAGCAGATGTGGATTCTGAGCCTACACGACCCGGCAGCCCGTGCATGGGCTTACCCAAGAAATCCAGGCAGAAAGAGGAGAATGTCGTATATAGGGCAAACTGTTACCTTCGAACTTGACCATGGCTCAGGCAACAGAGGGGCAGACTGTGAGAAAGCCACGTGAGCCAGAGGTGGGCTTGGAGGTGAGGGGGAGGGGGTGGCTGAGATGAAAGGCAGAGCACAGAGCATTTTGGGGGCCGTGAAAATACTCTGAGAACGTGTCATCATATGTTTGTTCAAACCCACAGAATGTACAGCTCCACGAGTGACCCTAAGGTCAAGTATGAACTCAGGGTGACGACAGTGCACCAACACGGGTTCCTGAGTTATAACAGATGCCCACCCCTGCTCTGGTGGGGGTGCTGAGGATGGCAAAGGCAGTCACCTGGGGGTGGGTAGGGGTGTATGGGCTCTCTCTTCCCCTTAATTTTCCTGTGACCCTAAAGCTGCTCTAAAAAAATTAAGTCTTAAAAAAAAAAGAAAAAGATATGGCAAAAGAAAAAATGGCCATAAAAAACAGAGCTGGTACATATACGTAATCAAGCTTGACGGCTACTTTAGCATCCACAGTGAACAGTTAATTCAGGAGCTGACACCCTACGATAAAGAACCATTTGGTCAACATAAGTAACAATCATTTCAGCCAAGGATCATCCAGGGAGCTTAACTTCTTTCTAGGTGAAAATTGGGTGGGAAAACAGTCTTTCCAGAGTCTTAAGGTACCGCCCCACATGACATGTATTCATCGGGGGGCAGGGAGGCTGGGGCGAGAAGTAACTTGACAGCAGAGAAAACAGGCAGATGCCACTTTGTGATCAAAGCCATACGCCATCAAGAGACATCACGTGACTTGACGTAATACACTGAGAGGACACAGGCCCCCTTCTGTGGTATGCCTGCCAAAAATACATACTCTAGATCTAATCATGAGGACGTATCACACAAACCCCGAAGGAGGGGCCGTCTGCAGAATAAACAACCTGTACAGTCGTGAATGTCGAGGTCACGAAAGAGAAGGGAAAATGAGACTGAAGAGACGTGACAACAGAACGCAACAGGGGGTCCCGGACGGGATCGAAGACCCTGCTTATTTTTTTCCCATAACTGACATTACCGGGTGAAATCTGAATGGTATCTGTGGACAGATAACAAGACGGAATCAATGTTAGCGTCCCGACTTTGATGTTCATATTGGTTCTATAAGAGACTGCCCATGTTTTTAGGAAATATGCACTGAAATATTTAGGAATTAAAAAAAAAAAAGGCATCAACTCTGTGACTTAAACGGTACAGAAAAGTTTACACATACAGAAAAAGACCGTTAATGGAGACTAGAGATGAAGGGTATACATATGGCACTTCACACTATTCTGACTTTTTTTAAAACATGAGGTCTACGGGGAAGGCTACTTCCATATTTTAAATCTAAACTCGCAACTCTGAGAAGCCCCCACAGTCTGTTGTATTTATAAAGTGCTGATCTGTCCTTACGTCCACTATAAGGGTGCTGTGCCATAGTCCTCACGTGGGGAGGAATGAATGGGTGGAGGAGACGGGATCAAGCCGGTTCAGCTCCACCAACGCCACCGGGCACCTACGACCTAGCGGGCCCCGTGTGGGACACGGGCGGAACGTGATGAAATCTGGTGTCTGATTTCTCGGAGCTGATAGCTCATAGGGCAGACCTTATGTTCGATAAGAAATACCTGTATTGGGCGTTATCAAGGCAAAAATACAGAGTATCTAGTTCTGCAGTTAGGAAAGTCTGAGATAATAAAAAGAGAGAAACACTTATGCAACAAGAAATGTATCAGTCTCAACATGTGGAATGCTACATCTAGATCTCACTTTTCTTCCTCTATTGGCTCATAAGCATTTAAACTTTCCCAGCACTCAATCCCCATCCTCCCCAAGATGTTAACTTCCTACCGGCAACCCCATTTTGGATAAAGCGATAATTAACGAGATGGTGAATAACAAACTGCAAGTGGAAATCCTTTCCCGAAATAAAGCTAATACAGAAAGTATCCCCAAACCCTGTTCATCTTGAAAAATGCCTACTTCTGGAATGATCAGACAGGCCCAAATCCTGGAATGTGTCATCTTAGAGAGATCTGAATGGAAAAGGATGAACTGTAGTCTAAACTCAGGCGTATGCATTACTATAACAGTGGTTTATTCACATTCTGGCAGCCGCCCATGCAGGCAACACCCGTTTAAATAACAAATTTTCTTCCTTTGAATTTATTACCTAATATGACAAAGAAAAAAATGACTTACTAACCAAGTGGCTTTTTTTTTTTTTTTTTTTTACCACTAATGTCATTTAATAAAGCATTTCTGTCACATCCAAACATCTGGTTAAGACCATCCGAACCAGCAACCGGGCGCGTGAACTCCGCCAGCACCACGGACAGCGGCACGGCTGGGTTTTACAAATTTCCTGCAGTTTAACCCAGCGTTAACTTGCACTGCTGCCCTCAGTGCAAAACCATCACAGGAACTAAAGAGCGAGGCTGCTACCATTGGTGCTTCTCAGCAAGGTCAGGCGCCAGCTCTGAGACACAAGCACTGTCCCTCTCCCACGCACACTCTCGGAATCCCACTGCCCCAAGTAACTAACCGCTTCCTGTTTATAACTGGACTGCCTGCTGTACCCAGCGATGCCTGCCTGCGTTTTCAATACAATTTAGGAAAACAAAGTATCTAGACTTACACCAGTTTCTCTTAAATATGCTACGAGACACTTAGGGAATATTTCTGAAAATTGCTACATAAAAATTGTAAAAATGGTATTAAAATGTAACTTACATTGGGGCACAATGAATTATGTACAATTTAGCTGTGATACAGAGCAAACATGAACTTACATGCATTTTGCTTTTCCAATTTCCTAAGCTGAAGAAAAGGCCCCAATGAAGGAATACGTACACCTACGACCAGGAGCCAAACCCTTCCAGTGACTTCCCAACTTTGTTTTACAAACGAGCTGCCCTGAGGTTGCCAGGTGGGCCAAGGCGGTTAAGAGAAGGAAGAATATTCTCGTTTGTATCTATCTTATGGACTATGGTTCCGTATAAAATTTCATTTGGAAAAAAAAAAAAAAGTTTAAAAATCGTTGGATTAAATGCTCTCTGGAGGTCCTTCCAGGTTAAAATCGCACTGTCTCTTTCAAATTAAGCAAAACATAACCGAGTTCTTGGATTATAGGTTTTCTTTCCTAAGTAACGCTTGCGTGTTTGTAAAGCGGCGCACCTGGCAGGGGAACTATCATGTAGGATTACCTGGGAGAACGTGCGACCACGAAGTCCCGCTGTCGAACCAGATGTCCAGGATGTCCCGGCCCGGCACGTACTCCAAGGCTTCGGGCCCCCCGAGCTAGGAGGACGAGGTGAAGGCGTTTTAACTATGCCACAGATGTACACAATGAATACCCAAAAAGAGTCTCGAGGAAATGAAATACTTCCGACCATTCCATTCCCATTCTAAAATAAAAGTTTAAAACGTTTAAAAATATTTCGATAAAGCACGACTGACTCGTTTGCATGTAAAAGTGACCATGGCCGCTTAATGACACATGTATTAATGTTGATAAAGCTTAATTCTCTTAAAAGCATCCTCCAATTTGGATTCTTTGGCGTATGATGCAATCGGTTAACTGTAATCGGATCCTACGAAGCCCTGATGTGCCAACACTGTTCTCTCGATTACACCTCATCAGTTAAAATCCTGTCCCTCGCCGAGGACAAATCGCCCTCGCCCTCCGCTGCTGCATTAAATGTCAAGCTTCTCCGGCGAAACGACAATGTCAGCTCTCAAAACGCACGAGCTCCTGACGTGTAGTGGACAAACTCACTGACCATGTAATAATGGAGCTACTTTAACTCCCAAGAGTCCTCCTTCCTGTCATTAGTAAGTCGTGCGATAAACACAAAGACTGCTGACTACGCAGAGAAACCCACCTGCGATAAGACGTCTTCTGGCAGAAGTTGCTCAGGGGGCAGCGTCCACCACACGTCACTGCCATGTTGTTCCACTAGTTTGATAATGTGCTCGATGGTCTGGCTGTTTTGGGGGGGCGGGGAGGGGAGGGCAAGACAGAATGGCTCAGTGAACGCCTGCGACTGACACCAAACACGTCAAAATGAAGAAACAGGAATCTTTTTTTTTCCTATCTGTAGGACATTTTTTTCCCATCTTCCCCCCCAGACTTTAAGGTATTATCTTCAATGACTTGCTTCCTTGGCTGTCATCTTAAATTCCATGTAAATAATACCAGAATCTCAAGAAGAGAATAAATCATATGCATCCTTTAAAAGAAGAAAAAAGACGTCTCCTGCTCTCCCTGTTTCAGTTACTGATTTCTCTAGTTCTCTCGATCTATTTTCTACTCAGGTACCTAGATTCAAAACCTAATTATGTCCCCCCTCCAATTTCTGCCCAAATTAAACCGCATTCTGACAGTTCTCCCTTTGACACCTGTTCTTGGTTCTAATACTGTTAGTCCAAGCTCACTGCGTAGACAGTGCAACGGTCTGAATCTCCCCAGTTCTCACCCCTTTCATTTCGTGACCCAACTCACGAAAGGACTGCGTTTATCAAACTGCGTGACACCAACGCCCTCTCCAAACCTTCCAGCGCCTCTCGCTGCTCACAGGACGGGGCCCAGCTCTGCCCCAGAACAAAGCCATTCCGGAACCCAGCTCCTGATGACAGCCAGCCAGACTCGCGCCCTCCCTGCCACTGTCGACGCACGACCGTGCACGAGTACTGTCGCTGCTCTAACTCGTGGCTGTTGTATAATACAGCTCGTCGGTTCCAAAATATGTGAGCTCCTCCAATGTCTTGGACACTGTTCTAGGCGCTGGAGACAAAGCAGCCACAAGGCAGCTACGATTCCTGCCCTAATGGCACTTATATTTTAGTGATCCCAGACACGTCCCTTAGAACGACGGCCAATAGAAGAGATGACTCATGATCCATGTAAAACTTATCACAGCGCCCAACACGATAGAAAGCCGATAAATGCGTATCGAATGAAACTGTCATTTCTTTGGGAAGAGACAGAATTAGAAATTACTTGGAAATTAAACTAGGGGGGAAACTGATACTAAGTTTTCTCACAGGAACAACATACTTTTATTGTTACAACTTTAATGACATCACAAATTCCTCTGGTGCTATCCACTGAGTCACGGCATACATAACGGCCAAGAGCATGGGCCCCGGAGCCCGTCAGCTTGCGTTTAATTCCTGGCTCTGGCCCCTTCTAGCGACGCGACTCTTGGCTAAGCACTTACTATCTCTGTACCTGGCTTGTAAAATGCAAATAACATCCTTAAGCGAGCTACTATGGATACTAACCAAGCTTATATATTAAATGCCTAAACAGTGTCTGGTACCATTAGCAAGAATTACGTGAGCATTAGCTATTATTCTGACTGATTCTCTGAAGTCAGGTACATTTACACAGTTAACTTTGTTAACTAATTCCCAAACACAAACCCATGTTCATATTTAAATTAATTAAAATACATATATTAAATCAAACTTTTGTATTATCCTCCTTTCTACCATGTTCCATTAATGCAAGTAACTAAGAACAAACTTTAGGTCCATGAGAGCTGGTCTCTCCCGAAGAGAGTAATGGACAGGAAAAAGCTTGAAGTGCTTAATCTGGATGAACTTTTTAATCCTGACGGCGTACGGTGAATCACTTAGCTTCTCTGGGTCTGATAATTCAGATAAAATGAAATGCTTACAAAAACTGCAGAAAGCAAAAGTCAGATGGGTATCATAAATTAAATATGCTCTCTACACTGAGATTTTAAATACCTTACAATAGCAAAACATTGCTGAACTGGTATACTATGGAGGACAGACTGAAAAGTAGAATGCTACCAGCATCTCTTTGGAAGAAACTATAAACGAGAATGTCAAAACGGGCACAAGTCCACGTGTCTGGCACAACCACACACTTTAGATGGACTTTCACAGAAAAGATAAACGTTTGTGATGAGACCATAAAAACTTGGTGGGACAATTAATTATATGACAATATTTGGTTACTTATCACTCTTTTATGCAGTTACAGAGAACATTGTATCAGTTAAAAAAATACGAATAGTGTCATAGAAAACTGAAATAAACCCATGCGACTAAAAAGAACCGAGAAAGAGATATCAGCAAATTACATTATTACACCATTAGTCAATATGCTTTCATGCCAATTATGAAATTTTCATCCAAAAAAAGAATGAGTCTAAAAATGAATGTCATTTTGCCCTTTTATTTTTAGAAAGTTATCATTAGATTGTAATTTTAGGAAAGTAGTAAAACAGTCCTAGTTCAGATTCTAAAAATCTAAAACTATATGCAAATGGTTCATATTTCATAATGGAGAAAATAAGGTAGAAATGTGAGGACCAATATGATCCATCAAAATAAAGGCATTTCTGTGTATACCACGCATACTGTTCAAAGGCCTTTACCAGCAGTTTCTAATTGGGTTCACAGAAAAACGTATTCGGTAGCTCTTGACAGATCAGCTGTTCTGCGCCTCGAGACTCCTTGACAGCCACGAGCCTGAGGGAGCAACATAGTGAGAGCCAGGCCTGGAAGCGGGGCCCCTGACTCACGGGGCAAGCCTGCGCTCGCTGCTCCGTTCAGCCCAGCTCATCTGTGCAGACGACCGCTGTAACCGTGACCTCTTAGATCCTCCCGTCTGCTAAGAGCAAAGGCAGAAAGACTCCCGTCACCAGGTCATAAGGAAACCATGGCCCACAGAGGAAGGCAGGGCCCCAGGAGGCTCCGGAGATGGGGGCGTTGACCGAACGAGCCCCAAGGCCCAAGGTCAGCCTCGGCCTGCGGCTGGCTAGGTCGACGACAGGAATACGACATGCTACTTTTCTGAGCTCGTGTCTAGGAACACAGGGAAAAGCTGTGAGAGAAGGGGCTATGTGGAAATTTTTATTCTTAAGCAAACAGTCCCAATATTTTAGCCAGTAACTTAAAACTATGATTTACTAGATGATACACATCCATTTTAGAATGCCAAATCTAACCCTAAAGGGACAGTTTTTTATATCCCTAAAGAGCAGATAATTCAGTGAAGATTTCGCATTACATTTTAAGTACTACTAAACTCTACTCAAGAGTCTGAATCTATAACTGAAAATACCCAACAACAAGATTCTCACTTTGCAGCTGGAATGTTAAGGCAACCAGAAACCCCCAGGTTTGGTCCACCGCCTCTGGTCACACTGACATTCCAGTTTTAATTGCTACATTTTCTCTATACTATTCTGAGATCTTAGACAGCTACGTTACTTATATTTTTTTAAATGAAAGTTTAAAAGAAAATTTAAAAACAAAACTTGAAGTAAAAACAAACACACACAACCTAAAAACTTGAGGTTGGCTGGATTGCAAGAGAAACTTTATGTTCAAACAAAATATGAAAAGGTAATTTGGAAAAAAAATACAAATAAAGGCTGTGCAAGTGCTCAAAGATATTCATTATAGAGCAACAGCAAAAACTAAGAAATAGCCAAATACTGGATGGGCTACGTTTCTTTGATTTTCATACACAGGGACCCAGGCAACCATTAAAAGCTGAGCTCACATGCTTAATGGCTGCAAATTCATTCCTCCAAAATTGGCTTAAAAAAAATTATTATTATATAATTATAAGTTGTTTCTAAACAACTGTAACAGGTATCATTATACATACATCTTTGTATAAAACATCAGGCCTCTTATTTTCCCTGAGATAAATGATTAAAAGGGTAATTTTTTAAATAACAAACTGAGATCATGCTTTGAAATTTTTAAAAACAATTTTATAGGCATTTCTTAGTGACAGTAAATATTCTTCAGCAAAAAAAAAAAAAGAAAGAAGTCAAAAATCTGTCTTTGGAAATATCAGAAATTTTGTGAATATCCTATCTTAGTTACTTTTGTTAATACGATCCTATCTTAGACGGTTAACTTGTAACCTGAAGATCAGTGTAAATTACGGTTGATAAAAGTGGGTGAAACCACTTATCGCTACATGATCTACGTGCTTCCATGTCAATGGTGTATTTCATAGAGCAATAAGTCCATCATAAAACTCTGAACCTTACGCAAGAGCCTTATCTACACACACGCCCTACGGGTCCCTTTTTATGCTTCGAGCGGTGACATCCACCAGGCAGCAGAGCAACTAACACCAGCCGTCGGGGACTCGGACGCGACACGGGCTGATGCAGCGAGTTACTGGAGGTTTAAGAGCCTGAGGGTTACTCGGTAACGAAGAGACCGAGTTGCTGTCATTCCCAGGTTTCCTGTGTTTTGTCTTTACAAAAGCAAAAATATTAAGGACTGTGAGGCAGCTCGTCTTCTGTATGTAAGTGACCGGAAGAAGAACGAGGTAAGAGGCTAAATGTTTCGTTGATTTACTAAATTTAATTCCAGAACACAGTGGAAGTTGAGGAAACTTTTAAATTGAATACTATGCCGGTGTGACAGGAAATGGTTTTGGAGAAACTTTTATTTAACGAGTATTAACATGACAGACATTTGAGGTAGCTAAAGCTTATACTCAAATTAGACTGGAAACGCCTTGCCTATTTCTAGTAAATTTCTTACAATAGCCAGAAATGGAGAGCTAAGTTCCCTAAAAGCATATGTTAACTATTGTATTAATACTGTTAAATTAATTACAATCGTCTGAGATGGTAAAAAAAATTTAACTTCTTTTCCTTCCCAGGTAGCACATGTTTCTGCATTTTACCTTTTTTTATGCAAAAAAATATTTGTTCTGTCTTTATTAACTAGGAATAGATTTCCACCTAAATTAAAAAGGCAGTAGGTAATAGATTCAGAAAAAATGATCAATGATGTTAAAAACAAATGGAACTGGGAAAATACAAATATGAATATAAAGTACAAATGAGAACATTAATTCCGATCAGAATTAAACTGCTGCAAATACGCCAACCTCTAAACTTATTCAGAACGTGAACAAATGAAGATTTTCTTCTGTGAAATGAGTAGGAGTTTTTACAGACTTTCATCAGGAAAAGCTGAAGGAATCTCGATGCACTCTTTGGAATTATCGAGTGTAACAGCAACTCCATGTGGGCTGTGTACCAACTTCCAGTGGAGATGCTGTTACTTTTGATGGTTACCAACTCGCTACAATAAAGAGGCATGTCCAAGGCAGACAAGACAGAAAATCGGGGTCCCCTGATTTCGTGTGAATAAGGAAAAAAGATAAGCTTTCATGCTGTCCTAAAACAAACTGACAATTAGGAATTAACATCCATTTTCTTAAATCCATTAAGCGTCATGTCACGTAAAAGACCCAGCAATGGAAGAGTAACTGACGCTGAGTTCTGTGTGTGTGGAGCTGAGTCGTGGGCTCACGGACGGGGCACAGGGGAATGACCTGTGAGACGACAGACAGAATAGTGAAGAGTGTCTGTCGTTTATATAGGCCAATATTCTGTGCATCTTTGTCACGTCAAAACCAGAAACCAAAGAACACCGCGTAACACAGACTGTCACAACCACGTACGTGACCTGCCTATAAATAAGACATAAACGGTACAAAGCTCACATTTATTATAGCTTACAAGTCGATCCGTATTCCATTTTACCATCATGAGTAAATGATTGTCAAATGAACCCGCCTGCTTTACATATGGTCTACCTCAATTCAGGGAAATTCCCTAAAAAAAACCCTGGTTCTCTTAATATTGAAAGAAAAACACTGAAAATGGCTTGTAAACACCCTTAACAGAAAAACCTCCAGTGTGGAATTTTAAACAGCACTTGGGTAAATTTATCTCGACTTTAATTCTTAGAGGTTTGAAGGTGGTAGCCCTTCACATACGATCAAGCTCTCAATCTTAAAATAAACATAAGCAATGCTATTGAGGCCAAAGAGTCTTGGCTCCAAATGTAAAATGTACCCTCACTCCTCATGCCTACAGTGCGAATCCCTTAACCTGGTATTCAAGTGTCACTACGGGGTGTCCCAGCCGCGCTCTCTTAGTGTTCATCTTTCTGAAATTCCCCCTCCTGCGCCCTCTCTGGTTCCTGCACCCACGCTCTGCCCTCCTGCCGCGTGGTCCTCAGCCGCTGCGGACCCCGCCGACCCACAAGGCCTTACTCGAGAGCCGCGTCCTCAGCTAGGGACCAGAACCCGCCCAAGGCGCAGCCCCCAGGGGCGCCCTGAGCCCTGCTGCCGCAGGTGTCAGCTCACCCAGGTGGGGACGCGACCACGTGGTGATACAACGTATTTCGAGTTGAAAAGGAACTGTCACAGAAAGGATACTAAACTATAAGTGATTAAATAAAAACAACAACAAAAAAAACATTTTAACCAACATTTTAAAAAACTCTAAAATACATGTTTTCCCAAATATACCACCCAGAGACACGTTGACGATGTTGACAATGAGAAGTAGAACCTTTTTACAAACGTGACAAGCCCCAAGGTAGGGAATTCAACTCGGTCTACAGCCTCTTGAACCCCATTACTTAACAGCCTCCGTGCCCTCAAAAACTTTGTCGCTGTACAAGTTTTTCTACTCTGAACTGTTTACTACGTCCATGTGTTATCTTTCCAAATTAAAAATAAAAAAAACTTAAGGAAAAACAATCGAGGATGTGATCACCACTAAAATAAATGTCATTTTGTACATGTACCTATGTTATAGTTGCTTAAATTTTAAGCCACGGAGCCAGTCACAGAATGCCATTACTACTGGGAGGGAGAGCAGACTCAGTAAGAGAGGGACGCTATTCCCTAAAGAAAAATTACACACTGGGATTCCCCCACTCCCTACTACGCACCTTTGGAGTCCTCACACCTTACTCCAGCACGACGCCACGCACACAGCCAGGAACAACGAATTCTCGTTCAATAAAAAAGCTGAAATCCTTTGCGTCTCAGCATCCATAATGAAAAACTAGCTGTTACCATTTTAATCATCTGAAAAGATCTTTTCTGAAACTTACATTTTATTCCCCCCAAAGATGACTTCAGACTATTTTATTTAACATACATCAGCTCTCAGGAGTCCACTGTGTTTCCATTTTGAGAAAATCCACCTTGCTTTAAAATGCTGAGAAATTTTAGGAAAGCCCACCTGTTGATCAGGAATTCGTCCTTCGTCTTATGATGGAACACAGGGATGGGAACGCCCCACGCTCTCTGCCGCGATATACACCAATACGGCCGCCTGTCCATCGTCTCCGCCATGGCATTCTGGGCCGACCCGGGAATAAATTTCACTTTTTTTAACAATTCCTGCAATTGGTTGACAAATCAAGTCCAGTGAAAGGATTTTCTAGAACTGTTACTGTTTATCCTAATATAGTTCTTTATCCTGAGCTGTTTATACTCATTCATATACCTTCCCTTCACCTCCTCCACACCCCCCACCACCAAAACTAACCTGAAAAACTACAGATCCCAGAGCAAATGAGGCAAAGTTAGAACAGGGTCAGAAAGGACCCGATAAATAACGTCAAGACCAGCCATCGCCTTTGGAAAACGTGACAAAACATTTTACACCGATTTCCGAACACCCTAATCAAAACGGGCAATAGCAGGTTTAGAAGTATTACGCTTCTCTAAACTACACTTAACAATCAACTCACACTCGACTTCAATCTGTTTTTTTAATGCTTAAAAAACGTAAGCTGTGTCACAGCTTGACAAGGATTACACTGTACCCCAACTTTAAATAGTATGGTTTAAAACATAGAAAACACTTCCTCAGAACACATGACCTCCTAGTCACTTCATCTCAAGGCCCCTCCCTCCTTCCACCAAACAGGAGTTGTAAACTACTAGCATCCGATTCCCTTTGGCAATTACCAAGATACATTATAGAGAAATAAAGGTAAAAAGCTCAAAGAAGGCCAGAATACATTAACTTCACTTTTTAAACTGATCCATTAATAAGGGCATTTTTGTGTGTCCAGTTTCACGTTTACACAGCTGCCTCACTCATCTGAACCACCAGCCGTCTCCCCCCACAAAGCCATCCAGCAGAATGACAGTACCCACAATCCACCTGATTGATCCTTGGATTAAAAATCCAAGAAACGTGAATGCTGATGGATACTTGATTTTGCTAAGAGAGAACTACCACTTTTTGAAGGGGGTGATAAGGGCACTGTAGTTTGATGCTTTAAAGAGTCTAGCTTTCAGATATACGTGCTGAAATGTTTATGGGAAAAATGCCTGAAAGTTGCTTCCAAATCATCACATGGGCGGAGTAAGAAGTAGAAGGAGGGGTGAAGTTAAAAACAACACTGCCAGGGCGGACTACTGTTGAGGCTGGGGGACAGCGACACGGAGTCACACTGTCCTATTTCTGCAAAGAGCAACTGAAAACTGCATATATAGACGTTATAAAAATACTTGGTTTTAGCATAGTGCATTAGATTTAGTTGTGTTCTGAACCAAAAAATCTGTGCAGGGCAGAAAGTTACAAATTTCAACATTTCCCAGTAAGGAAAATAAGCTTCAGAGGAATGCGAAAAACAGAAACCCAGTTCAGATCACAGCTGTCCACGCTGCAGGGATGCAGAAAACGTAATTTGCTACGCATGGCTTTGGCAAGGGCCCCAAACTGCCAGGCCGACAAACATACATGCACATTACAAACGATAGTAACGTCGCAGATGGCAGGCTATCAAGCACACTGTATGTTCCGCCTGGGTAAGTATAGATTTGAGCTCTTTCATTCACCAGAATCAAGTTGTCGGTGAGACAGATACAAATACGCACAAGCACGGAAGGAGCCCAAGCTCATATTAATGCCGAGAACATCAGTTATAAAGTATTTATTATTAACGCCAAGCGACAACTTGTCAATCTTAAGATGGCAAAGGGTTTTAAAAGCGTTTTTTGCATGCTCGTGCGCCCGGCTACTGCTCTGGACACTTCCATTCACTTGTTCCACGAGGAAAGCACTGTGGTCACCTCCGCGTAGATGAGGGGACCGAGGAGTGAGAGGGTGACCTGCCCGCTCCGTTCTGTCCTCATCGTGTGCAGCTCTCTCTACACTGGGCAGGAAACCTGGGCCCGACTGAACCCCTATGAGCCCCAGTTCCCACACACATGGATGACGACGGAACAGAAACCACGGTCCTGCCAGACCTAAGAGTCTACAACGTCACGAAACCAAATCGGAAGAGCCGCGACCCCTCCTGGTGAAAACCGTACCCCAAGCTCACAGGCACCCCTCTCGTGCTGAGGACGTGAAAACCCAGGCCTCCCGGCAGGACGCCGCGGTACCTTGGCCGTGGCCTTCAGCTCCGCGATGTTCACAAACCACTGCTTGCTGGCGCGAATGACCACCGGCCTCTTAGTCCTCCAGTCGTAGGGATAGCTGTGTACCAACTCCTCCTCTTTCAACAGGTTCTTCGCGGCCTGAAGCATCTTTATAACTTAAGGGAAAAATCAGTGACAGTTTATCTTACACATGAGGAGAAAGTACTACGAGAATCCTAGTAACTCTCTCGGCCCCCAGGGAGGACTAAATCTAGGTCACGGGTGACAGGTACCAAACGCGTCCTCTGCAAATCTCTTGGCAAAAAAAAATGCAGGGACTGTAAAGCCTTAACCAGAATCCAAACTATGCCACCTCCATGGCTCTTCACGTCAAAGGAAAGATGAACAGGACACGTTTAGAATCCTACATTTGGAATTCGGAGTCATCATCCTTCATCCCATGCCTCTAAAATGGCCTCCGGGTATTCCAGAAGAAACCGGGCACAGCGAGCGGGTTGGACTGTCACCAAAGGTGTGTCCACTTCCTAACGCCGCACACGTGAATGTGGCCTTCCCTGGAAATAGGTCTGATCTACTCGAGATGGAATCAGTTACGATAAAGGGTGGTTCAGAGTGGGCCCGAAATCCGGCGATGGGTGTCCCCATAAGATATACAAAGACACAGAGCAGGGAAGAAAACGTGACAATGGAGGAAGAGACGGGAGCAACGCAGCTGTGACCCAGGGCATTGCTTTAAGCCAAGGATCAGCGGGAGCCCCCAGGACCAGGATGAGGAAGGAGCGGCTCCTCGTGGTCTCAGACTTCCAGCCTCCACGCCCGGGGGAGAGAGGAAGCTTGTGCAGCTGCGAGCCACTGAGTTCATGGCACAGTGTGACGGGAGCCGCGGGAACCTAACACACCACCGGTCTTACTTAGCCTCGAGTCGGGGCGGAGAAAGGGTTTCACAGCGCCTGGTCCCTGGACCCGCATCTACAGAGGCAGGAAGACGACTTAACACTGGAGGAGCCCCAAGGTCCCAGCAGGCACCCCGCACTGCGTGGGCCAGAGCCACAGGGCCGTGAAAGGCATCGGGAGCATCTGATTCCCAGCCGGCATCCAGCACCGAGCCGGGATTCAGCTGATGCTGCTGAGCGTTATCTCCGCAGCCCTAAAACAGCATCCCTCCCTGTGGGTGCCCTCGTGTGCTGAACGGAGCAACTGACAGCAAAGATGAAGGCGTCCCAAACTCCACTGTAAACCACGTGGCAAAATAGAATACAGTTTTAGGCTTTTGTTTCTGTTGGAAATATAAGATGGGAGGATAGCCAGTAAAGCTTGCTGCTGGCTGCCTCTCGGAAAATGTGTATTTACGATATCAACATACACGCTTACCCACGTCTGTCCCCTCCTCAAGGACAGCCTTGTTGGCAAGTTCCGGACCTGCGACCGCTTTGAAGACTCCATCCTCGTCCACCAGACAATCCTGCAAAGTGTCGTTTTGAACAATTAACGTATCAGGACATTTTATACTTTGACAGTATCTGACAAAGCAATCCATACAAAACATTTCAGTATAGCCTAGTCTTTTACTACCCTGAAAATCTGGGTGCATCTTATTAACAGGCATTTGTAAATTTATACATAGAAATAAATAGAAGGCAAAGCATGTACCTAAAGTTTAATAACAAAAAGCAAAATACACATTTAGTCTCTTAAGTTACAGATCTGACAATGCGCATCCCTTGTGATGACGGACACTTGTCTAAATGGAAAACCTGCTACCTGACGTGTGTAAAATAAATTTAGGGGTGTGTAATTAAAAAAAAAAACAAACTGTTCTTTTCAACTAGTAAAACCAGTAACATCCACTTGCCATTTTTCAGTGACCGAAAGGAATTTGTCTCTGTGACTTACTACTGGAAAGAAAAGAATTGTTCCCATTTATGTTCCATTTTGACGTTGTGCTGATACTGAGTTAATTCTGTGAAGTCTTTCCCAAACGCATCAGTGAGGGCTTTCACGTACTGCACAAAGCTAAGCATTTCACAGTTCTGACAAAAATGACTGTTTCTCATCAGAACACAAAGATGCTAGGTTTGTTCGAGTCTACAAAGCGGTACTCGGGGAGGAAGACGGTACCGTGGGCAGGTTGTGCTGGGAAGCCACAGCGTAATCCTCCATGCCGTGAGCCGGGGCCGTGTGCACCAACCCCGTTCCTTTGGCCATGGTCACGTGATTGGCAGGTAAGAGCGGCGAGGCTTTATCAGGCGTTAAAGGATGAGTACAAGTTCCGTTTTCCAAATCCGCACCTGGGAGGGATGGGGAGAGAAGCAGAGCTAAGGGCCCTGTCTCCTGGAGGCCAGCGTCTGGAACGAGGCGGGCCTCATACCCCGGGCCCCTCCTTTTCCCTGCTCTGTGGCCTCTGAGTGATGATAACAGTATTCTTTCCTGGAAGGCAAACCTACCCCATCCAAGTTATTCTCTGTTATCCACTCAACATTCTGCTCCTTTCATAAGGGTTAGCTAGCTGTCGCCAGCTTATTTTGCCAGGGATGAGAAGTATTTACACCCCAATAATTCTCTGCACGGTAATAATCTGAACGATTACGCGATCTAGAAACAATCTTAAATCTAACCTAACACTTTCCAAAGCCTCGTGAGATGCCTTTCGGCTTTCGCAGCTTCTGAAGCGGGTGACACGCCTGCAGGGGCGGCTCGGAGTGAAGGCCACACTGGACCCTCCAGCCTGCCTGTCGCACCACAAGGGCCGAGCGAGGGTCTCCGTGAAACGTCTGTGGCTCCTCCCCTGCCTCGGCATAAAGCCCTTTTCATTTATGTTGAGATTGTTCAAACTTCTAATCGGTTTGTATCTGAACCGACGTGTAGACGCCTCCTTGGTCAGCCAGGCAATCTCCTTTTTCGGGTGCCTCATTCATGGGAAATATTTTTTCTTTCAGCAAGAAACTCAAAATATGTCATCCCTAGAATTCAAATGTGATTTTAAACTTCCTCAGATTTCCAGAGTTGTATTTCAAAACCAATTCCGAATTACAGTTTACTTAGGAGTCTTTTGATAGAAGTAGTGTCTTTGAAATTATTTTCAGGATTATTTAATTTCCTTATTAAAATCATAGACCAAAAATAAATATATTTCTCTCTTTCCTGGTTCATTTGATTAAATTCAGATAAAATTTTTTTTAGCAATTTAATTTTTAATAAAAAATTTAAAAGATGTGTGCACTCTACATTACACAAAGGACATCTGTCCAATTTTACACTGGATATTTGCCAGAAATAACCTTATCTGTTGTGCCTTTGTGAGTGTTCATATTTTCCTATATTCCTATCATGTTTAATATATATTATCCTTCAGTATAAAATCAATGTAAAATACATTCTAGAAAGGCAGAGGCCATTATCTGTTTTGATTCAGAATAAGTGATGTTCAGCTAAGTACCAAACACAAACCAGCCCAATATTCTGATGACTGATGGTCAGAATATCTATAAATCTTTACCTGAAAACGTCGAAACGACCTCAAATGCTGTTTTCAAAGTAGAAGCCACAGGTGTTACTTTATCTGCAGCCAGTATGTAGAGGTCTCCAGATGTGGAGCATTTCACGAGAGCATACCTAAAAGAAAAGAAATTTTTAGGAGAAATTAGCGATGAAAAAAGAAAAGCCACAGACCACACTTAAAATGTTTTACACATCATTTTAGGAAAACTCCAAAATCAAAAGAGTACTATTTTCAAAAAACTCCATTCCTTACATTTGTTTCATTTCCAAAAAAGCTGGAAATAGGTGTTTAATAGAATCTTCTAAAGCTTAATATGAACATAATTAAGTTACAACTCACTCACTTTTAAGAGGAGAATGAGGATGAAATAGATTCAAAATAAAGCTAATGATGGAACTGATCCTTATCTGTGATTAAAACAAAAACATGCAGTGATATACCCACTTTGCATCAGGCATGTAGCAGATAGCCTGATTGGCTGGAATTGTCCAAGGCTGTGTGGTCCAGATTAAAAAACTCACAGGAGACGAACCATCTGTGAACATGAAATGTCAGATGTTAGCAAGGGATACAATTCCATAACTTTAATAAACTCAAGCAATGAACCAACCAGCCATACCGAGAAGAGACGCCAGCTTGGGAGAGGGTTTCGAGAGGGGAAACTTGACGTACACTGAGCGACTGACATGCTCGGGGTGATACTCCAGTTCTGCTTCCGCCAAGGCGGTCCTAAGGTTTAAAAAGATGAGACGTAAATGCTTGGAAGCCTCACAGAATGTCTCCTTGAACTGCGAAAAACATTAAAAAAATACCTTGAGGAGGGAGACCAAAACACAGGTTTGTAAGATCGATAAATCAAGCCCTGGAAAAGACAAAGATGTTACATGAAAGCTGGAATTCTGTAAGAACAATTTAACTCGCTGGAAGGAAAAAAAAAAACCGCTTCACTACCTTCTCAAACATTTGGTAGAAAATTCTCAACTGCTTGGCCTCATACTTTCCATCAAATGTATAGTAGGCGTTATTCCAATCTGCCATTATGCCCCAGCGAATGAATGCTGACTTCTGTTTCTCAATTGCTGCTTTAGCAAATGCTCTAGCTAAAAAAGAAAAAAAAAAGTTTTTGAAACCATAAATTCAAATTCTTAAACATGGTGTTTAGCATGAATCTCTCTAAACGCGGGTATTGTACACAATTTAGACTATAAAGTTTATTTAATAGGAAAATTATTTTGAAAGGTGAAGGTGCTCAAATTCTAAAATTAACTAAATTTCAGAAGTGGAAGTATTTGTTAACATTTTCTGTATTTTCTAGGCTTTTTTCAATGATGTTACATTTAGAAAAAATAAACTTGAAAAATTTTGCATTATTTCTTAAGATCAAAAAAAATTATTTCATCAAATACACAAAAAGTTATTACATCTAGTCTAAGTCAATGTTCAAGGAAGTAAAAAAATCTTCACGATCATATCCAAATATAAAACAGTTAACACATAATAGAAGATTCCTCCCTGACCCACTCTACTGAAGAATAAGAGATTAATTTAAAATATATTTGCATTTTAGAATTCTTTTTTCTTTATCACATGAAATAGGCCAACGGCCCTAGCCAGGAAAGTAAGTAAAAACATTGACCAAAAGAATTTCACAAAATATGAAGACTAAAGAACTGAAAAGTATACTTGAAAATACTTATAAATCTTTCTTTCAATCTCCAAACATAAATTCTCACAAAAGTTAATTAAACAAAATCAGAATTTTCTGAGACACAAAGTAGTTCCGATAGATCTCATTATGACCCAAACAAACCAAAAACAAAATACAACAAAATATCTCTTTGATAAAGCCTACACTTAGTTTAAAAACAAAGATTACTTACCTTTCTCCCTAATTTCCATAGCTGAAAGATTCTGAGTTTTTCCACCAAGTTCTGATAATGCTTTTATTTCAATGGGTAACCCATGACAATCCCAGCCTGGCACGAAATGTATTTTGGAACCTCTCATCATATGGTATCGATTGGCAATATCTTTCAAAATCTGCAGAGAAAATGATAATTATCGTTCACACATACAGCATGTATCCAACAATTTATATTATTTTCTCAATCATTTTAAAACACTGAGAAAGCTCAATTTTAAAAAGATTTATAGAAGGTAACCTATTAAATCTCCTAATTCAAGTTGTACATAAATACAGGAATAGCAGATATTGAAGTTTCAAAATGCCATTAACCCTTCCCCCTCAAAAAAACTAAGAACAAACAACTTTGAAGTAAAAAGCATTAAGCCCAAAATTACTAATTTGTTTGTAAAGTTGGCCTATGCAAATAAGCAGCCTACACTACCTAAATCAATCATTTTAACCTTCTACAAACCAGCCAATCACAAATTTGCTTTAGGCTTATGAAAAACATCATTAGTGTGGATAATTCGATATTTACATTTAACTAAGAAATACTAGAGAATCGATGCATAATTTACAATGCAGAGTATTGAATATCACAGTTAACACCTTATCTTTACCAAACTTACACAATCCACCTCTTCGAAGTAGATTAGGTATAAGTCTTTACCTGATTTACCTTTCTTAGCTCATTTTAGGCACCAAAGGGCAGCAGAGCCTTTTAAAGACTATATTACCTGATGGCCTGCAACTGGTGATGGTTAATCGGATTTGTGCATCTGCGGTGTGTGCCCCACCACGAGGCCATAAGACAGAACGACCTGCTGAGCTGATACACTCGACAACCTGGGCGAGCCTTAGGGGAACGAGGCTACGAGGAAAGTCAATCCCGAAAGGCTACAGACAACGATTCTATTTACATGGCATTCTATAGTTATTTCTATAGCATTCTTCAAACGACAAAAATGTAAAAATAGAGAACTGATTCGTGGCTGCAGAGGGGTAGGGAGGAGGCGGGGACCACAGGGAGACGGCTGTCGCTCCACGAGAGCGTCGTGAGGGGTGCTGGGGACATCTTAAGTCTTCACCGTATCAACGTCGGTGTCCGGTTGGCTCTGAGACTGCACTACAGCTCCGCGAGACGTCCCCACTGGGGGAGACGGGGAGCGGTCGCGGGGAGCCCCTGCAGTGCTTCTTCAGACTGCATCTGAGTCTACAATGACCTCAAATAGAGAGTGCGCTTAAAATAAATTAATGAAATCGTTCCCAAATAGCACTACTGAAAAAAATAATAATAATCGAGCACTTGTTTTCTCCATGAAAAGAAATAAATGCCTTTTCACCATCTGATACAAATGTCCAATAATTCAAAAATGGACTGTTTGAACAAGCAGCATTGTCGATGGCCACGCTACCCTGAACGCGTCCCATCTCGTCTGATCCCGGAAGCTAAGCAGGGTCGGGCCCGGTTAGTACCTGGATGGGAGACCGCCTAGGAAGACCAGGGGCTGTAGGCGTTTAAAAAATAATAATAATAATGTAAACAAGTGGCATGGTTCATCCTTTTTGGAAGCAAACAACACTCCTGAGGAATGTGCACCGTGTGTAACATCTCGAACGTTCAGAAGCGTTCAGTCCAATTCTGTCCTGACACAACGTAAAACACACGTCACAATACAGCCCTGCTCGAAAAGCCGTGTTGAGCTGGTTAGTGACCAGACTCCCGGTCTCGAGAGTGCGGGCAGACGTCCCAGGCCACATCTCCTCCAACTTGCCACTCAAGTGTCATTGAAAATAATGGACTGGAAAACACGGGCCAACGGATTGTGGTACAGTCCCTCAATGGAATGCACCCCAGCCATTAAAGACCAATTATTGATATCTAAAACAATATGGATCTCAAAAATCTTACATGGCAGGAGCCAGACACAGAATATTTACGTTATGATCCCACCTACCTACAACTATAGAACAGGCAACAAATCTCAAGTGCCTGCCTCGGGCAGGAGGCTGGGAGGGCACGGTGGCGGACGCAAAGGCATATGGGGGCTTCTGGGCTACGGGAACCACCTTCCACACCTCACACTGCGAGGCTGTGAGCGTGCACAGCTAGCATAGCGCATCCGACTGAATCACTTCACAGGTGTGCATTTCGCCACGTCAGTCTAAAAAGTATTTTGAGTCCAGTGCGACACAAAGGAACCAGACTAAAACCAAGACAGGGAGCCCTGTACCCTCATGTGAGTGAACACACTGCCTCCCTCATGTAGAAAGTCTTGCCGCAAAGATAACCTCAGCGGACTGAGCTGTGTGCTTCGTAAAAAGCTGATTAACATTCTGGTGGAAGCTGCGTATTTCAACACGGGCAGGCCTGTGACATAAAATGGGCTGTCGACCACTCAGCTGGGCTAGCAGCCTGTGGGAGAAGGGAGAAGGGAGAGATGGGGCTTAGAGCAAGCCCTCACTTGAAAATCTCTTCTATGCCTTTCAATTCAAAGAATGTTTACTCCATTTCACATGACTGTGTCACCCACTCCCCACCCCTGCCCTGTTCACATGTAGAAGCCCTACTACCCGCAATGTGATGGGATTTGCAGATGCAACTCTGGCAGGTAATCAGGGTTAGGTGAAGTTATTTGGGGGGGGGAGGGTTCCCAATAATGGGGACAATCCCTGATAAGGGCCTCAACTCCGTCTCCCCGCCATGGGAGGACACAGAGAGAAGGTGGCTGTCTGCAAGCAGGGAAGAGAAGCGAGATAAATCTGTTTTTCAGGGCACTCCACCTGCGGTAGTTTGTTATACCACCTGAGCTGGTTGTGACGATATGTGTTTGAGCATATAAACGTTTTGAATTACTGGTTAAATTTGTTTTCTCTCTAACGACAAATAAAATAGGTAAGATCTACCCCATATGCCCTAGTTTTAAACATAGATCTCAAGAATGAGGTCTCTTACTGCCTGAAATGATTTAATTTCTGAGAGTGCTCAAATATACCTATTGCAGATATTGAATTATACCCATAATGCGAGAATGTGAGAAAAAAATTACTATTTTGTCTACCAGTGAGGGCATCTCAGAGTGCCTTAAGGCTCACGAAAATAATTTATGAGTAAGTTGGACAAAGGGAAAAATACTATTAGGAATTAAGATGTAAATACTTTTCTAGACTCAAGAATACTGACATCAAACCCCAAAATCTTTGCTTAGGAAAAGGCATGCATGTGGAATTAACTGCTCTACTGGGCAAAAAAAAAAAAAATCTCTTGGTTTTTGGGGGTAATGACAAATGAATTTAAAAACGCAAGAAGAGTAGTAAAAGTTAATGATTTAATTAACTTACTATAGGTAAGAAATACACATCAGTAAAGAAAGATGAGTTGATAAATAGCCCGTGATAAAAACAACTTCCCTAGAAAACAGACCATTTAACCGCGCGAGAGCCTGAGGCATCACGAAGCAAACTGCATTCTTACCTGTGGCAGGAACCAGAGAGAAAGCCTTTGACACAGGACAGTCAGGAGTCAGAGAAGAATCCACGTTTCTTGCTCAATTAATTTACTACTTAAAACCAACCTAGCGGCCACGCCTCGAAAACAAACCAGAAATCCAACACTGGGCATCACAGGCTGGCTGATGGCCTATCAATTTACGTGTCCAGCCTGGACCTCTCCCGCTGAATGCCTCCTCTCATCTCAGAGTTGCGAACAAGCCCAGACTCCAACTCCTGATCTTCCTCCCCAAAGCCGATGCTCTTCTCCAGCTTAGGTGACGGCTACTGTCCCCAGCGCTCCAGGCAAAAGCCCTGGAAGCAGCCTTGACTCCTCACAGCCTGCATCCCACTCACCAGCAAGCTGTCAGCGCTACCTTCAGACTCTCACCTAGAATCGAATTCCCCCAGCACGTTCACGGCTTCGACCCTGGTCAAAGATCACCATCCCCTCTCCTGAATTATCACAAGGCCCCTTACTAGTTGGTCTCCCTGTTCTCAAACTCCCTCTACAGTCTACTGCCAAAGGTGATCCTAGTAAAACACAAATCGGATCGTGAACCTCGCTCCTCAACACCCTCCCGTGGCTTCAGAGTGAAATCCAAGGTCCTTCCAATGGCCTGTGAGATCCGGCCCCCGCTGCCCCTCACCTAACACTCGGCCCTTCACTTGCTGCAGACCAGCCACCCCGATGAGCCCCAGCAGCTCGCTCCCTTGCGCCCCTGACGACGTCACCCAGACGCCACCTCTTCAGTGAGGGAGGCTAACCTAGACCAAGTTAACACAACGGCAGTTGGCCCACCTGACCTGCCAACTGTTCTCCCCTGTTCATCTCCCTCCGCAGCACTTGTCACTCTGGTCTCAGTCAGCCTGGGCTGCTAGAACTGGGTGGCCCCAACAACGGAGACTTGTTTCTCTCAGTTCTGGCGGCTGCAGAGTCCAAGCTCAAGGCCCCCTGCCAGGCGCGCGGTCCATCATTCTCTCGCTACGACCTCACACGCCATGAGGGGACAAGGGGGCTCTCCGGGTCTCTTTTATAAGGGCACTGATCCCATCGATGAGCTAATCACTTCCCAAAGTCCCCACCTCCAAATGCCATCCATCGGGAATCTGGGAGAACCTTCAGCCCACAGCAACTACCCAACGTATTACACATTTTGTCTCGTTATGTCTTCTCAGACTAGAGCATAAGCTCCAAAAGGCAGGACTCATCTTTATTTTGTTTGCTGCTATTACTGGAATGTAGAGTAACACCTGGCACATAGTAGGTGCTCAATATTCACTGAACAAAATGATATTTACTGATGAAAGCAGTAAGCTCAAAGCAAGCACCAGCAGTGTTACTTTTCCACACAGCACTAAAATGGTTTTATGTGGCAATGCAAATTTACATAATGGTCATAGTATTAGAATATGCTCTTTATAAAGTGATTTTAACTAACGGTTTTCCCCCCAAGTCTCATAAACTTAATTATGATTACCTTATTTAAAGCATGTCCAACGTGAGGGTCACCATTTGCATACGGAGGTCCATCGTGAAGACAAAATTCCGTCTTCGCTTTTCTTTCTCTTTGCCAGGAGTAAAGCTCTGAAAAGCCACATTTCTGTTTTAAAAGAACAATGTTTGAATGTCATGTAAATACAGACCCTGGAATCTTGCCATAAATAGGGAGAACTTATTTCATTCCAAAATGTTCAACTCTAAAATACAAACAGTGTGCTTTGCAAATGCACATCTGAGTACCCTTCTTTTAAAGTCTTTCAAAAGCTTTCCAAAAGCCTTCAGATCTAAGTGTAAGCCCTTTAAACAGTGACTCTCCAAGGTTCAGTCTGTTCAATTCTTGGACAGTCTCAGCCCTCCCTCCCTTCCACTGTTCAGTCCAGCCATGCTGAAGGACCCCTGAGTCACCCCTATCTACTTCTTGATATCCTTTAATCTAAACCTTTGCTACTCTCTAAATCTGGAACACTCCATACAACCCCGTTACCCTTCCCTCACCTGCTATGTGACCTTGGCCATGCCACTTTGCCCTAATGGGCCTGTTTCCTCATTTGAAAAAAAAAAAAAAGTTAGTCCATTTGGCTGAAGATGAAATGACAGAACATTTGAAACTATCACAGTTCCTGGCATACAGAAGGTACTGGATACAACACTTTTAAAAATTAGATAGCAAAAACAAGTTTATGAGTCTAGGCCTCTGATAAATGCCTAGACATAATATTTAAGCTAAGCATACTTAGCCCACATATCCTTAACCAGAAATTTTCAAGACTATAATTAGAGGAAAAAAGTTACTGCTACTTTATGCGCAAACAAGTCCTGATTCCAACTGAGCACCTGCTAACGCCGCAAAGGTGAGCTTCCGCTCGTCCTCACAACCGAATTTTCATTTATCTGTGTACATGTTAACTTCCTTTTAAAAGCCACTGGGGAAGCATCCCCCATTCGACCTGCCCGAGCTAAAAATAAGCCGTATCTAATGTGTGCTGCTACCTGAGCATCGATAGGTTCCCCTTCAATGGTCCACGCCGGAACCTGCTACCAATCAGGGACCTAGCCACAGCTTTTAAGTTTCCAGACAGTAAAACCTGTGGGAAGCGGATGATGTCCCCTGATCGGGTCACAACCCGCCCCGCCCCGGGCCCCAGGGAGCGTGGCGCCAGAGGCCTGGCCCACGCGGCCCGGGTGCGGCCCCGGCCAGGGCCGTGGCCCTCCCGGGGTCCCCCGGTCCCCACGCCCGCGCGGCGCAGAGGCGGGGCCCGCACCTGCTGGATGTCCAGCTCCGTGTCCGGCTGCTGGCGGCCCAGCAGCTTCATGGGGAAGCTGGTCTGCGGCAGCAGCACCGTGTCCCGGTACCTGCCATTACTCGAGCTCGGCAGCTGGCTACTGGCCCCGGCGACCGATCGCACCAGAAGTCCCCACGTCCTCCCTCGCCACCCCGGGCTCCAGGGAAGGCGGCGAAGACCCCAACTCCGGGCCACGGCCGCAGGCCCCGGCCCAAGAGGGCACAAACCCCAACGCATGGCGGGCCGGCCCGAGCCTCGCGGTGACCGCCGGGTCCTCCGCTCCTGCCCGGCCTCTCCAGCCCAGGGGACCCCAGGACACCTCCGCGAGCCGGCGGGAGTGCGCACGCGCGCGGAGCACGCCCAGGGCGGGGAGCGCGCGCTCCCGGGCGCGCGGCCGGCTCCGCGTCTTGGCGGCAGCCGCCGGAGGCGGGGCCTGCTGCCGGGGGCGGGGCCTGCTGCGGGGGGCGGGGCCCAGGTATGGTTCCCGCTTCAACCTGCGTGCCCTGCCTTTGCAAGAACACGTATTGTATTGAACCCAGTAGAGCATCACTTAAACATGTAATTACTATACGATTATACGATACTTCGCGTTCTTTCTCTTCATAGTAAGTCTCTGCAAGTTGACATGTATTTTACACAAAAAACACACCTCAATTTGGCTATGTAATTACATAATTATAAAAACTGAGGTGTGGTTAAAATGGTAAGTTTTGTTCCATGTTTTTTACCATAATCAAATAAATGGTCATACTTCAAAGTTCTTATGAAAAATAAATGAGATTGTGTAGGTAAAAACCTTCTCAAACTACAACTCCATGTAACAGTAGCCACTTGTTGATATTTCCTGGGTTTTTAAAAAATCGAAATTGTTTCTAATTACAAAAGTTTGGGAATTATAAAAAAACACAGAAAAATCTCTACTTCCTTACCAAAAAAAAATTTTTAAATGCAAAGATAATTATTTTCATGAAAAGCTGAAAGCCCTGAAGAGCCCAGTAAAGGTATATTTCTAAAAAGTAAAAACAAACTTCTGTTGAACTGGGTGACGCTAAACAAGTGTAAAATGGTGGGGGAAACATGTAAAAATTTATATGGATTCTGTGCTTAGAGTTTTTGTAAGTATCTCAAGTCCCAAACTAGATGGTACATTATGCTCTGCATGATTCAGAGAAATAAAGCAAAACTCCAAAGGATCCGTGCTCTAAGGAAAACATCCGGACAGGTTACATTGTTTGCATTTTAACAATGACAAAGCAGTCATGAGTTGCTTATTTAATTTGAAAATGTTTAAAAATAACGTAGTACCTTTATTGTACCAATAGGAGTGAAGTTTGCTGCCACCAATCCAATGCCAACAGGAGTTCCCATTCTGGGGTGTAGTAAAAACAAAGACTTTATTCAGGCGACCAGTTTGCCTGAATGCAGCCTCCAGAAGAAAGTGAACCGTATGCTCCTGAGAGAAACAGGAGACCCAATTTTATAGAGAAAGTACCCGCCCCAGTTCCAAATTAGACCAATTTGATGCAAAGGAGGAATCCAAGTTTGAAGTTTGATTGGTACAAACAGCACTGTCCTGATTGGTCAGAATCGTGTTGTGCCTTCCGCTTGGTCATTATGGAGCCACTCTGATTGGTCAGTAAAGACACAAATGAGGATATAGCTGTGTGGCTTCGATTGGTTGGGACAGGTTTCAGCTCATTGGTTGAAAGGTGGATTCTAGGAGGTTCTTTCTAGGGGTAAGCTCAGCTGGCAGGAGCATGGTGGAGGCTGGCAATTTAGTATGTGCTTCCTTGAAATGTAGAGTGCATAAGAGGCCTCTGCCAGCAATGGCTGATGAACTCTGGTTATGAATTAGAGCCCAGCTAAACACAAGAAGCCGTGCTTGCACACTCTGAGGATCAACAACTGATATAAAGGATACCGTTCACAACACAAAATTGACTGATCCTTTAGATAATTTTTCTTGTCCTGAATTCTGCTGTCTGATAAAATACAGGCATACCTTGGAAATATTGCAGGTTGGATTCCAGACCACCCAAATAAAGAAAATATCACTATGAAGTGAGTTGTAATTGTTTTGCTGGTAAAAGATCTTGCCTTCAATTTATTAAAAAACAAACAAACAAACCAGCACCCATGACATATGCCTGTAGTGGATTTGGTTTCCAAATCAATCGGAGAACTTTAAGTGGAGTTTAAGCCATTTACATTTGCTGTTATTATAAGCTAATACGTTTGCTATTAACTCTGCCCTCTTTAAGTTGTTATATTCCATCTTAAGTGGCCCTACTTAAGAATGTGATGAATGCTCTTTAGAAAAAGAGGTACTGCACTAGTACCACGACTCTGCATCAAGGTGTTCTGTGGTTGGGAGCAGAGGTGGAGGTGTCACTTTCCAGGTGAGGCACTGCCCTCGGCCATCGGGCACCACCACCATCGACCCAATAATGAACGTTGTAAGGGTGACGGGATGTACAATGCTTCTTTCAAAGGTAGACAGACACACCTCTCACCGACTTCCGGCAACAGCGCCGAGGGAGAGCGCGAAGAAAACGCGGACAAGCGGACCTCCCAGCGGCTCCGGAGCCGGACGCGGCCGGGGCGACGCCGCCGCTCTGCGCCTGCGCCTGCGCCTGCACCGACTTCCGCGCATGCGCAGGCGCGGGGGCGGGCTGTCGTGCGTCCGCACGTCCCGCTGGCTGCGAGCAGGTGCTGCTGGACAGAATCCGGACCTGTTGCTCAACAACGCCTTTTTTCGTGGTTATCCCCGCGGTGTCTTTCTGCTAATTTTGTTCCAGCCTTGTCACCGTAAGTTTCTCCCCTGCGGGTCAGAGCGAGGGCAGATCATAGGCAGAGTCGTTTATTGGACCCCTAATTCCACCCTTTTGCACAGATTTGCGGAGATTCGAGGGTTTTTTTTTTTTTTAAACCGTCGTTCTGATTGCCTCCTGATATTCCTGTTTCGGACCTAGATTTGTGAATGTCGATGTTTTAATCCTGTGTCTGTGCTTTTATTTTGGTGCTCCGTTATCTTTTTATGGCTCTACATCGCAGAAATAAGGTAAACCTAGGCAGCTGGTTCGTCAGTGGTCCCAGATTTAGAGACGCTCATGCCTAAAATTAAATTACATTAAAATAAGATTCTTCCATCTGTTTTTCCTACGTATCTGTAGACTTGCTTGATTTACATTTCCCTGAAAATATACATAATGGCTCGTTCAAAATATGTGAGTATTAATTTTAATAAGATTTTCATAACTGTTCTAAGAGGTTTCACTACTTTCCATCCTGTCCGTGGCCTTTGCTCATTTTTCTATTAGATTATTCATCTTCTACATATTGATATATGTATATATAAGCCCTTTATGTAACAAAGTTTTTGAATCATACTGATTATCATGTTACATCCTCAGGGTCAATGTAATTGCAAAAGCAATCGAAACTTTTTACTCTTTACCCACCCATATGATTTACAGTTCGAGGCACAGAGAATTTAAGCATCCTCCCTAAAGTCACACAGCTAATATGTGCCAAGGACAAGACTTGGACACAGGCAGTTGACTCCAGTGCCTGTTGATTTGAGTAAGGTTTCAGAAAAAACATGTTCACACTCGTAGTGTTTTAGAACCCACAGGGGTAAAACCGGTAAGGAATGAAGTACAGTGAGTGTAACCTGAACTGCTATAAGGAAGTGATCTGCTTGCAGGTAGCGTTTGGGCCTTGCTTTGTACCGTCAACGGGTAATTCTCATTTGGGGTCTGGAAGGAGCATGATTAAAAAGCCTAAAAAGAACCTTATGTACAGGTTTTGTATTTTGATGGTATAATTAGCTACACTTTATTTATACAAAGAGTCAAAATTGTATTCATTTGTTTAAAAAACATGTAAGAAAAATATTAGGGCTATAGGATGGTAATATTTCATTACTAATTCCGTTTGGACCAAAGAAGTACTTCAGAGAGAATGATAGAAATATTTCAATTGCTAACTAAAAGGATCTCTTTTGTAAATCACTGTTTTGCTCTGCATCAAACCTAATTTTTCACATTCTCTTAAAACTGATGTTAGCTTGAAATGGTGGTTCACAAATGCGGTGTACATTTTACGAAGAATGTAGTAGAAAGACAAAGCCTACAAGTTTTTCTTTAGTAGAAAATACTGTGGACTTGGCAAGTATAAAGGGAAGTGGCTTAGTCACGTACAAAGCCTGACCAGCGTATCATGATTGCTTAACTGGCTCCAAGGTAAATAATACCTGTGAACACTTAGAACACCACCATCCAGTGAAGAAAACTAATTGCCTTTCCCAGATGCCACTTTATATAAGACGGGGACTTAATGTGCATACCAACACATGACACTATCCTCAGTGTTTAAGGTATCTGCGTAATACGGGTTAGCCTGAAGACTGACTTTCCCAGTAAAGAATAAATCAGATATATGGCTGGTCACGGATAGAAGTTGAAGTAAGGCCGACAAAGCGTTCGCAAAATTATTTCTCCTGTTTTCTGTTTGAAGTGTTTCTGAATCAGCAATTATATCCAGTTTTTCCACGTGTAACACCTAGTATGCCAAGAAAATGAATACAGCCTGATTATCTGATGTTGATGCAATAAGATAAGCAATTCATATACATTGGAGCCCAGTTTAATTTCATCTTAATTCCACACAGTTATTCTTCACAGTATATTCATTACCTTACATCAGTTTCAAGTCGGTCTTCCTTCTGAATGGCTTCAAACACTTCGCCTGTTTCCCATTTATGTTCATGATCCCTGTGAAAAGAATGTGGAGAGAAAAAAGGTGTAAAGAACCTGAAAGATACATCAAACCAAATATGCAGTCAGAAACGAGTGGCAAAATAACTATTGCTAAATTGAGGTTTATAATGTCTTTTATTTTCTGTATTGTGCTTCCTTATTGCCCTGAAATAATGTCGACTCGGTTTGATTAGAGGGGGGAAGAGTTTTGTGATAGGTTGGTTCCCCGCACATACTCTGAGACAGACATAAGGTCCAAGGAGTTTATTGGGGAGTGTTCCTGGGATCACTCGGGGGCACAGGGAAGGAAGTAGGAATGCACAGGGAAAGGCCTCAGCTGACCTCACCGGGCATTCAGAAGCGAGGACGGCCATCAGAGTTGGGGCAGCAGCCAGCTGGAGTGGGCAGTGGCCTTTTACATCCATTGGTTGACCGGTTTCAGGTCAAGTGGCTCTTCGAAGCAGATAACATTCCAAAAGAGACGTGGCAGCTGAAGGCGCCCCTGGCAACACTCAGCAGCCGAGGAAACAGGTTCCTTGGTCCTGGGGGACTCTTGGTGGCCCGTCTCAGCACCGGAAGTCAGTCAGCAGGACTTGAGTCTGTATTTTCAAACCTGAACGTACTTACCCCTACAGGCCGTTCCCATGGTTTTTCACTGGGGCCAGGAACTACTCTGACATCCATTACTGTTCTATGGGATTGGCCTCCACTCCAACTGGTAGTGTTGCTTCTGTTCTTTCTTTCTTTCTTTGGCTGCCGATGAGGATGGTAGCAAATAATCAGCAGATTACATTTTATTTATTCTCTAAAGGAATAGTCATTGATTTTTCAGAAACTAATGGTAATCCTATGCATTCTCTCCCCCTTTTAAATGATTCCACACATATATATATATACGTCCCTTATGCCAAGCTGTTCATACCTCTCTTGGCTCTTACCAGTTTTGTGTTATAGCCTTCAGGTTCCAATATTTTACCCCCAACTCATCAAAACAGTCGCTCCTCAAGTTAAACGTGACACATTTTTCCCCCAGACTCACCTTTTGCGATTTGCCCATCACCCATCTCACCCATAAAATCCACATGCCTGCAGTCCTGGACCAGATTCCCCCACACTTCAAAACGTGCACTGCAGAGGGAAAGAATACTATAGCATTCATTCAGAGAGCTAATGCTGCATTGGAGGGTTTTGTTTTTTTTTTTTTACAAGGCTCTTGGTAAATATTTATTGAATCTACAGTTCGTCGGGGCAGCCCCGAGTCAGTACTCATGAAAAATGTGCCGAACTGAGTTCAAGTAAATGAGACCAGCAGTTGGCTTCGAAAGTAACAGCGCTTCTCTGTCTCCCCTTAGGGCCTGTGATGGCATCCCGTCACACTGTGCTCATGCGGTTGGTGGCCTCCGCGTACTCCATCGCCCAGAAGGCAGGAACGATAGTCAGACGAGTCATTGCTGAAGGAGACCTCGGTATTGTGGAGAAGGTATTGAAAATCTCATCTCCTTTCATACCAATGTTATTTCTGTTCCTCAAGGTTTAGGTCAAGTGTGTAATCATTTGAATAGACTTTAGTAGTTGAAAAAATAATCAGTGGCTCCCTTATGGAGATTTCAGGATGATGAGGGCTGACGCTGTGTCAGTTCTAGAAAGAGCAGGAAATGTTCTCGAGAAGAAGAGAATTGGGGTATCTTTCTCCTATAGTTCAATTATGATCAATGTGTCTTTTTTTTTTTCTCTAGAGCAGTGGTCTCTCAAGGTGATTGACACATAAGTCACCTTCAAATTCAGTTTTTGAGAAGTTTCACTCAACAGATATTTATAGAGCACCTACTGCATGCCAGACACAATTCTTTAGGGAATGAAACAAGGACCCCTACCTTCGTGGCACTATGTTCTAGCAGAGCAGTGCTTTGCATCGAAATAGCCAGGAAATTTCGGAGTGGCCTAAAGGAGTTGATTTTTGTGATCATCCCTTATGTCACTACAAAGCATTGTAAAAATTCTACTATTTAGCTTCAGGTACATTCTTTTAAGCAGGCATATGTTGATTACGACATGTCGTACTTCTCTGAAAGCACACGACAAAGGAGGTGATGGCTGTCAGTTCCAAGGGTTCCCCCTGTCTGTCACTAGTGTGACTGTCTGACATAGGGACTGAGAATGCCATTGGTGAGCTATGTATAACTCTTTTTACTGTGTACTGTATGAATTTATAATTGCCACTTTGATGATTTATGTACCACTATAATGATTTCCAGCACTGTATCTAGTATTTTCACACAGAAATAATTATCAGATCCCTTGGACTTGAAGGAAATGTCTGATTGTAAAATATTTTGGTCCACTTATAGGCCAGATTTCTCAACTCTTATATATTTTTTTATATTTTAGAAATAGTCATTTTTTCTATACATCGAGAAATTGTCCTGAGGATCTCTTGAATGATTAGGATTCGTGAGTGAAAGTTATAGAGGGATCCATGTAAGGAATACCTTTGAAATAGCTGACGATACCGTTTTTACCTGTGGCTGCCTTGAATAAGTTGTGAATTTACTCTCTCTTTTCATTTGTGTTTAAGCAAAAGATTGATTTAGAGATCTTCCGGAAGGATTTTCTGAACTGGGGGAGAAAAAATGTGCTGATCATTTAAAAAGCTCCTTTCCAGACTTTTACCACGATAAATCCCACGAGGAAAACCAAGACTAGAAACTCAGTGGCTCATCTGGCGTTGAGTTCCATGAATCTAACAACGGACAGTGTAATTCTCAGTGACAGGGACACTCACTCATGCCTTAGAACCGCCGTCAGCGCTGCTGAATTTTGCATTGCAGACCTGCCCGACAGACTTGCAGACCAAGGCCGACCGCCTGGCACAGATGAGCATATGCTCGTCCCTGGCACGGAAGTTCCCCAAACTCACCATCATCGGGGAAGAGGTAAGACGTGCCCGGGAGACAGGGTCTGTCCGTGTCTGTTCACCGTCTGAATTTATGATGGCCACTTTGATGACTTACGTGCCACTGTAACGATTTCCAGCACTATTATCTAGTATTTTAGCACAAAAATAATTATCAGATCCCTTGGACTTGAAGGAAATGTCTGATTATTAAAATATTTTGGTCCATTTATAGGCCTGATTTCTAAAGTCGTGATCATAGACTATATGGTTACTGTTATGATGTTAAGCATATGAACTATAAGATGGGCAGAATTCAAAAACTTTGGAATGAAATGGATTGTTTTTGTGTTTTCATTAGGCTTACCTGCATACTTATCAAAGACTAATACTGTGAAAATGAAGGAACTGACATTTCATGTAAATGAGAGAGCAGAAGTCTCTGATGTCAGATCCTTCTGAATCAGTAATTTAAATAAATGTATAATTCTTAAATAAGAATTATTTAACTAAATGTATTTAAGTAAGTTTATCATTCTTCAGACTTATTTTCGCTTTATAATCTATTCAGGGAAATGAAGTAGGGTCATTTTGTCATCAACTCCGATGAGCCACATACGGTCGTTTTTGTAATTTTATCCGGTTTACTGTAAGGCTCCGAACATAGATGGGAGACAGGAAGGACTAGGGGAGACCGTGGCACTGCGTGTCTCCTGTCGCCGAGACGGAGGCCGCTCTTAACCTCCAGACGGCTTCGGTGCTCAGCACTGTTCCCTGCTCTCAGGACCTGCCCTTTGAAGAAGTGGATCAGGAGCTCATTGAAGACGGTCAGTGGGAGGAAATTCTGAAGCAGCCGTGCCCGTCGCAGTACAGCACCATTAAAGAGGAGGACGTACGTACGACCCCCGTTATTACTTTCCTCTTTATGAATGTCTGTCTCCGGCCAGAGGGAAGGAGGTCGGGTTTGCCTGGGACGGTGAAAAGTCGACGCTGTGCCACGTGGGCAGCCGGGAGCCTGAACGCGTCCAGAGCCGGCGTGGACGTGTCGGGCGTGGAGGATGACTGGCCCGTTCCTTCAGAATTCAGTGTCTCATCCTTGATTACTGACACTGCTCTTAGGGAGAAAGTCTAACTTGTCATTTAGGAGATCTGGTCGTAAAACATTTCACCGGCAGCTGAGGCTGGAAAGAGAGGAAACAGATCGCCCGCTACCTTGTATTTTGGGAAGGCCAGAAACGTCGCCTCACTTTTTTTTTTGTAGTTGCTTCAATCTGTGACTTCACGTAACCATCACGCTTCTTTAGCTTTCGAATTGTGGCTGAACGACATTCATTGAATGCTTGCTCTAAGGCACTCTGCTCTGGGGTGTGGAGGGTACAAGGGACATCGTGGCTTCCATCAGGAATGTGCCTTCACTCACAAATTCATGCCACGGGTTATCGTTCATTCTAGTGGTTAATAGCCGCCTAGCCTACATCAGGTTAAAAGTCTTGGGTAGAAGGGACTTCTTTTTCAGTCTACTGTCAGTTGCATAAACTGTTTTTCTTTGCCACATACAAATGGTGACTGAAGATAATCAGACATTACCTGTCATTTTTTTAAGTCAACATTTACCTATAAAAGTAAGTAGCAACCACACGTTGTTCAAAACATTTTGGTGCCCCTTTGAAGCTTTCGCCTGTGCCACTCCCTAGAGCTCAGTGTGCTCATGGCACCGTGCTTAACGTGCAGGTGACAGTCAACTTTGTGAAGTTGAAAAAGGCAAGATTTTATTTTTTGTATTAACAATTTTTTAGTTAAGTATTATTTAAAATTCTTAAATCAGACTTTTCTGTAATTTATGTGGACTTTTTCCATGTTTACAAAACAATGTGTTTTTTTTTTACTGTCACACAACTGATGACAGCTTGAGCCATCCATAATTTCAAAAACGAAAAAAAAAAGGAATAGTTTTCGTTAATCTATTTAAACTCGCTCTTTGTATTTCATGTGCTTACTTTGGATCTTCCCTCTCTCTTAGCTTGTGGTCTGGGTGGACCCCCTGGATGGAACCAAGGAATACACTGAAGGTGGGTGTCTCATCTGTGTTTGCATTCGGCCACATTAGGACCAGTATGGGACGTTTGGCTGTAAATATTTCCTATGTTGTTTGAAAAGCTAGTGCCGTAGTTTATGTCTCTGCCCTAAAGCTGTGTCTGTGGCCATCCTGGCAGACTGTTGTTATACGTCAGTGATCGTCAAGACAGAGGGAGGAAGTTCATCTCCCTCGACGCCACCCCCATACACACTTCACCGGTCCCACAATTCTGCTGTCCCCCAGATGAGACTGACATTAAACCAATGTCACCAGAGGGACTGTCCCGAACCCCCAGCTTTACTGGGGTAGAAAACCGATGAGAACACAGTGGTACTGTCCTGTCCTGCGGCCACCACTGACCCGTGAACTTGACACCTCGCCTCTAAAGGTGAGTTTCAAAACAGTACATTTCTCCTTCCGGAAATTATCTACGATGAGAAAAACTAGGAGGCGGCAAATAAAATAAAACTGGCAACATTAAAGTAAGAAAGACCAGGCTCGGAGCACAGCACAAGCTAAGTTTCTTTTCTGAAAGAAAGACCTACCTAGGTTTCCTTATGTTGGTTCTCAGCTTCGTGGCTTGAAAAAATTTGTCATAATTACTAGGAAACTCTTTGTCCTCAGAGGAGACATACCTGTAATAATGGATGAGGCGTGCGGGGTGTGTGCACGTGCAAGCACGTGTGTGCTCTGAGAACATCTCTGTCTCGCATCGAGTGAGGAAGCCGGGCGGCGCTAGGTGTAGGGGGGCTCCCACGCAGCTCCCCCACCTCCAGACGTTTTGATTCGCTGGTCCTGGGAAGGAGCCTGAGAATCTGCATCGTAAAAGCATCGCCCGTTCATTCTAACGCTGCTTGGCGGTCCATGGACCCCACTCTGAGAACTCTTAGATTAGGAGCTGGAAATGCAAATCTGGAGCACAAACTTGGAAGAGGGGGGCGGGGTGGATCCATCAGGCAGGAGTGAGCTGGGTGGTGGCGGAGGGTTCCACAGAGGACTCTAATGATAATGGCTGCAGGTGTGGCTGTCCTGTGTAGTGAGTGTGCATATTGTACTGAGACCGTGCGCAGCAAAGCAGTCACGTGGCCGCAGACCCTACTTCTGTCTCTGACGGGCTCGCTTCTACTTCGTGCATTTTGCCAGAGGCAGGATTGATGATGCACATTCCCTCCTTCTACTGCAAAAATTGCTTGGAGCTATTGATGTGCTCATGATGAGTCATACCCCGAGAAAGTTACGTGACGCTCGCTGCTTCTTTACAGGTCTTCTCGACAACGTGACGGTTCTTATTGGAATTGCGTATGAAGGGAAGGCCATAGCGGGAGTTATTAACCAGCCATACTACAACTACCAGGTATTCCCATAATCCACCCGAAGGTATTTTATTAGACAATTACAGTGTCGTGCGATTGCTGATGTTCATCCAGCGGTTTCTGCCTTCGTTGCACGTGTGGTCATCTTTTCAAAATACAGATTCCCAGGTCATGCCCCAGACCTATTCAGTCAGAAGCTCTGGAGGCGGTGATACCGGACTATATGTACGTGTGCGTGTGTACACACGCGCCCCGTGTGTATTAATATATTTTTTATGTATGCCTTACGATTCACATTCAGAAGTTTCGAAACTACTGATACGGTTTCTGGACTAGCCTAGTCATTGAGACGCCTAATTTAAAGATGCTCTTAAAACACCCTGAAGAGTCTACGGCCACGCCACCCTGAACGTGCCCGATCTCATCTGATCTCGAAAGCTAAGCAGGCTCGGGCCTGCTTAGTACTTGGAGGGGAGACCACCTAGGAATACCAGGTGCTGTAGGCACAAAAAAAATTATAAAAAGATGAAACACAGTGAAGAAATGAACCATTTCAACCACTAAAGATGCTAGCCGTGTAGTTTTCCAGGAAATGCTACACAGTGCCTAAATTATAGTCAGCACGGACAAATATGAGAACTAAATATGCTCTTGCATGCTTTCCTCTTACTCTTCTCTCTCATCTACTTCACCTTTCTATTACACTCCCAAGAAGTTGCCTTCCTAGAAGCAAGAGGTGATTGTAATTCCAAAGTAGGAATATATCATTAAATCACATGACACATTAAAGGAAATTCTTGAGATAAAATACTTAGCGTATTTACCTTAGTGTGACTTTGATAGAATTTTGGAGAAACAAAGGAACCAGAGTAGGGACTATTACTTCTGAATTTCCAATTTGAATTAACAAGAGAATTAATCTCTACTTCTAAAATTAATTTGTTTTATTCTACCATTTATATGATTATAAATTTTCATTTATAATCATGTGCTTCTTAGGATTATTTAGCAAAAATAGTTATGCAATAATGGGAAAGTCATTGTTTAAAGATCCATTAATTCTTTTATGTGTTTAATATTTATACAGTATTATGTAGATACAAGTTTGTGGTTATCATGTAAACTTTAGAGTTGACACTATTACTTAAAAGAGAAATATTTAATTCACAGGTAACAGTGTAATGCAAAGCACCTTTCATCACAAAAAGATCTGAGTGCTTAGAAGCTGTTAATAATCCATGACTTTTTTTCTGAGATTAGAAAAACTGTATTCATCTTCCACAGAGCAATGAAAAGCAGAAGTTAAGGGATCACAAGAATGAAGCAAAGGTGAGAAAAATAGCTAGGGTTTTGGCCCTACGAGTAGGTAGGGAAAAGGTAGGCACTTTGTGGTCCCCAGCGCATCGCCCATCCCCTGTGCCAGGTCGTTGTCTCCTGTTCTACTTCTCCCCTTTGTTACCTGTCCCTTTACCACGTGCCCTTCTGGGCACATTCTCCTCCCTCCCTTCTCTCTTGCTTCTGCCTTGAAATTTGGTGCCACAAGTAGAAAGTCGCTCAGCTCTGTTGGTGGTATTCAGGGCTCAGGATTCAATTTTAAATCATCATCATAATAGCTAAAATGTATCAGAAGCGTCCTGTGTACTGCTAGACTCAAGGGAGTCACATGCATTATCTCATTTAATGCTCACCGTCATCCTTAAGGACACCTTTTCCGTTTTAAAGGAAAGGAAACTGAAGCAAGCAACTTACTCCGGGTCACCCAGTTTGTCAGATCTGGGATTCAAACCCCGATCCAAGCTCTTACCCACTATTTTATATGGGATCCGAAGGCAGATAAAAGACTTGTAAGAATTTAAACTCTAATATTGCTTCTAACAGGTACTGAAGCCGGTAGACGCTGCAAGGAAACAGCATGGTTGAGTGCAAGGAAATCCCATCTGTCTTTATATCCGTCTAGCTTCTTAACCGTTATGAGACTTAGCTCATCGTAAGATGAAAACGTTAGCCTCCATCACTCCCCAGAAAGTTGGTGTGGAGCCCTTGAGGGAGAGAGACGGAGAGCGGGAGCACGGAGGAAAGCTGGCCGCGGCCTCCCGGCTGCATTTACCTCCCCCCACCCC
>PVKZ01005944.1:0-42945 GCA_004027375.1 Macroglossus sobrinus | reverse complement strand
AGAGATGGACAGAGAGGGGGAGAGAGGGACAGAGAGGGACAGAGAGGGGGAGAGAGGGGGAGAGAGGGACAGAGAGGGGGAGAGAGATCTTCACTATCACTATTCAAGGTTGGTCTTGTTATCCTAATTCTGTCATTGGGTTAGAAGCTAAGTAATGTGATTGGGCTCACAATTCAATGCATAGCTAGAATTTAGACCCAGGTCTACCCATCGCTTACATCAGCATATTTTCTGAACTATATTTATACGAGACATCCTTTCTCCCTCTCCACTCCCTCCCAGACATCCACATGAAGGCAGGTGAAGGCCATAGTTGTTATTTTTATGCACACTTGTGGCCTTGCATGCAGAAGCAGAGGCCGGAGATCTGGGAGTCATGCCATGAGGTGTGGGAGCCCCCTTCCTGTTTGAACTCAGAGTGGTTGGCTTCAGTCTCACATTGCTGCTATGCCTTCGTGCTGTCCGAGTATCCCCCCAGCAATCCCCTGCAAAGCACTGCACAGTGTCTTCATGTCCAGAGCTGATACCTTATGAATAAATAGTTCTGTATCAACCACCTAGGAATGGTCTTTTAAAAGGATTATTCTTGTTTTCTTTCTTTTAATGGAGCAAGAATCAGGCCATTTATGCTGAATTTACGATTCACTTACGTGTGCCATTAATTTGAGTGTTGTTTGATATTTCAAATTGCCTTGAGTATTACTATGTTTGTATGTGTACAGCCTTTCTAATGTTGCCATTAACTTTATTGCTACTTTTACAATTACTATCTCTCACTGTTTCCCCTATTTTGTTATTGAATGAATATGGAAATTAGAAGTGAAGAATAAGCAAATTAGGGCTTGTTTCTGAGAAGCATAGAGGCACTATTTAAAACTAGATATATAATAATGATTTGACTGCTTTTTAAAGCTAATTTATTCCCTTTTCCTTGGAAACCTGAGGATCAGATTGTCCTCTGTATTTCACTAACAGAAGGGAACACTCACTCGGCACACTTTTCCGATTACAACGTGTCTCTGAAAGGTTCAGTTCCTCGGGCCCAGGGAATGTACTTTATGTGACCATGATGACATTAAAGGTGGCACCTAGCTTTTATCAAATGCCTACTATGGGGCAAACACTGGCCATTCTCTTTATAGGTGATAACTTGCTCACTCTACTCAGTCACCCTATGAGGTAGTTGCTATCATTGTTCCCACTTTAAAGATGAAGAAAGTAATTTTAGGTTAAGTAGCTTGCTCAAGAACACACCATTAATGAACGATGGCATGCAGATTTAATTCAGTTGGGTCTGACCAATATTTTGTGTGTGAGTGTTCAAGGAACTGAAATCTTGGTTTTTGGTTTGAAAATTGTTTATTAGCAAAGGAATGTGGTAAAGTAAAGAGAAGTTTATACTATCCTAGAGGCAAGATTTTGGTTAAGGGGTGTATTGTGTTAGGGTAACCAATAGATGCTCAGAATCATGATATTAAAACACCGGAAAGAAGGTCATAGTGTTTATTTTTCCTTATGTGTATCTCCTTGTACCATTACTCTGGTAAATACCATGGCTCTAATGTCTAGATTAGAAGGAAATGGAAGAAAACCCACATTAGTCAATAGAAAAATTCCTTACAAGCCAGCCTTTGCCCAAACAACCCAATTTGTCATCCCATGAAAGTGTGAAGTCAGGCAAAACCATTCTTTAAGTTCTATCTTTCCAACTCCAATGGTGATGGAAGCCATGGGAAAGAGATTATAATGGAAAAACAACACAAAATCTGAATGGAATAGATCTTAAGAGATTTCCAATCAATCATAAAAAAATTGTTTTAAAAAATCCTGTTTTAGGGCTCAAGAAACCATCTTTGATAGAACTGCAGAAATAGGAAACTTATCCTAGAATGCTGATTTCTATTAAATTGATAAAATAATTATTCAGATTGAAATAATAAACCCAACACTGGGATTAGAAGAGGATATTGTTTCCCCAGGAAGAATGAGAAAGTTGTTCTCAGAATGGAGAGTCAAAGGGACTGAGGGACCCAGGCACTGCTTCTTTCCTGTCACTAAGGATGCTCCTTAGGCGGAAGGAAAGAAGGAACAGTGTCGCTTGAAAGTCCGGAGGGGTCTGCTCCTTCCTGAACTTGGCAGCTAGGCTGGTGCCCCAGAATTCTCTTCGTCTTCTGGTGAGGAGGCTGGTTTTAGTTCTAGTCCTGGAGCCTCATGTTCCATTAAGAGACTCTGTACCTCCTTTTAAACTCCACACCTGGAGATAATATTCTTCTGATCCAAAAATCTGCTCAATGTTTTTCAAGGAATCAGTTTGTCTGAAGCCCGTTATTTTTGTTTGTTTTCCTCTAAGGCCAGGGCACTTTTAATACAAGAAAACCTTTCAGGGCTGGGATGTCCTTGGAAATTTGAGATACTCATAACTAGCTGGGCCGAGCAGATGTCAACTCATCGCACTGTAGAACCCGCTGCCCACTCACCCCAAGAGTCCTGGCAAAATGTCACTCCTGTTCTCTCCTTTTATTAGGGAGCAATCAAACCAAGTGAGTGAGGGGCATCAAGCCGATTCATTTTTTACAACAAGGTTTTATTTATTCTTTTCTTTGACTCCTCCCCCCCAAAAAAAACATTGAAGTTGTTCATCTTTCATTTATTTTTAATTGTTTTCCTTTTGGATCCAAACGAGCATTTACATCCACCCGGTCCACATGCAGTGCTGACTCTGGCTTTAGGAGAGATGCACTGGTACCCCGGGCGAGCCAGCCGTGGCTGCCGTCCAAGCACTGTCACCGAAGGGGCTTCAGGGTGGCGCACACGGTGGGGGCTGCCTGTAAGGAAGCGTCTTATGCGCCTTGGCTCGTGTGTGTTTTGTAGTGAGGGTGGTGGCGTTTTAACAGCGTGAGGCAGAGCACCCATTCCCCTCTTGATCCCATCGTACATGCTCATCCTCTAAGAGCAAAGTAAGGAGCAAACGACCTGACCTTGGGTCCTAAAGGACAGAGAGCATAGCCTGGATACCCTGCCGCCCGCCTCCTGGCAGCGTTATCCGGCGCGCCCTGCAGATTTTGAAATCTACTTCTGATAAAGCTCACCCCCGTCCCTCTCACCACCCCTCTCGTCTCCCGTGGCACCTGCACCGCTAGGAAGGTCAGTAACATCGCTCCACTGTTGGCACGACGATACTAAAGAGTTGCCAAAATCAGAGAGATTTCTTCCGCTGCTTTAAAGCAAGAACTTCCTCTCTCTCCATCTCCCAGATCTGGAAAAGTGCGTCAGGGCACCAGTAAGCCTCTGAGGCCTTTGAACCCACTCCCGTAGGAGAGTTTAACCGCAAGAACCCCTTAAATCCAGCGTCATGCTGACAAGTTGACCGGCGACCCGCTTAGGTGAGGACCCCAGGTCACACACCTCCACTTCCTCTTCCTGGGACGAGCTCTATTTCCCACCTTGACCTTGTCTGCCTAGCCTCCACCCGACTGTGACGTGCCGTGCACACTTGGCGCGTTAGATTTTTCTCCTCCGTTTGTTTTCCTGGGCGAGTTCCAAAGCTCGGACTCAGTTTGAGTGGAGTTGGACTACTCTCTCATGTCACCAAGAGGGAGGTTCCTCTGCAATTGCAGCACTTAGGGTGGCTTTGTATAAACATTGGCTTGGTCACAAAACACCAGGATAGAAAAACACTGATTGAAGTTCGGCCTGCAGGCTAAGTATACATCCCCATTGGTAGCCATTAAAATTCAATGCCTGTGTTTTCACGAAATCTGCTGGGATCTGCTTAATGTTATACAGCTCCATATCAGATGTAACACAGACAGGACTACTGTATACTTTAATTGGCAGTTGGATTACACTGTTTAGCCCTCACTTCATCTTACCTGTATTTTTAAACGTTGATTAGTGGCACTTTGAAACTGGGGAGTGTGTTTTTCCTGCTCATCTCTTGTAAAGATTTCTAATAGACTTGCCCTGCATGGTGGTTCTTGGGCAATACAGGCCGTCACGTTGAGAAATCAGTACCGTAAAGCAGATTGAGTCACCAAATAAGGTCGGATTCGGATCTGGCAGTTTGGACTGACTTAGTCTGCTTTCAGATATGGGGCCTCCTCTGAGGAAACCGAGAAGGAACGGACCCGATCTGGTACGGATTCTAGGATCTGGATCCAGAGTGGGGAGAGGGAGGGAGATTAAAGACCTGCTCAGATGCTGGGTAGGAGGAGAGGTCTCCATCCCGTGGTGCAGCTTGTGGGTGTTTGATCTGAGACAGGCTTACATTTCCACAAGGAAACATACTAGGGAGCTCTGAGCATGAAAACTCAGCTTCTTTCCTGGATAGTGGTGATGGTTGTTGATAGAAAACTAAGAGGAGGAGGGTGGGAAAGTAGGAAGAATGAAATGTGAAATTAAAGCAAATCCTGGATTCAGGTTCCATTAAACATAAAGTTTTTTTTTTTTAAAAAAATGTTTATAGCAATGCCAAGAATTATCCTTAATGGGATATAGAGTAGAGTTTTTTTTTCCAAATCTGTTTGTGGGGACTAAGAGCTTTAACTGAAGAGTTATTTACTTACAGACACGTGACACACCCACGTACAAGCCAAGCGTTAGTATTTGTTTTCCTAACATGGAGAAGTAGAGAGATGGAATATGCTTGCTGAAGGCACAAGTTTGTATAGAGGGCTGGAATATTTTATTTTTGACTCTCAATCATTATCATTTACCAGATTACTATATTGTTTAAAAATTTTTTTTAATCTTCTAATCAAGACATAAATTTTGTATTTATTGGTTAAAGATGTCCTGAAAATATTCTATGCCTATTCTGTTACTTCCTTGGCTTTCACTGAAGTTTTCAGGCAGTTTTCATTAATCAAGATTATATTTTAAGTCCCTAAAAAGAGAAGAGACAGAGAAACAGGTGAGAAAGGTTGACTTGACAAAAGGAATAAGACAAAAGAGAGAGAGAATTTGGAGCTTTGTGTAACTTCAGATTTTTGACGCAAATATCATTAAATTTGACAGAAAATCCTAAAGAGCAGCTGATTCAGAAACACTGCAGAGCACACATTTATCCTTCTTTGCCATTCTAGAGCAGGTCTACTTCCAAAAAACCAACCAAACAAACAAAAAACTCAAACAAAAATAAACATAAATCCCCTTCTTTTTACCTGATCTACTCAACTCTTTCAGACTTCCAGGAATAAGAATCCATAACTCAGTAACATTCTTACACAGCATGGCTTATTATAAAATCTTTTTGCATTCAGAAGGTCAAGATACAAGCCCCCCTATTCTGAAGATGGGGGGAGGGAGTAGAGGGAAGCAAGAATACAAACATAGAAGGGCAGTTTGTGGGCACTCTGGCCTCACCAACGATGTGGTTAGATTGCCGTGAGTCCCACGTACGCATCTCAACCAGCTGACTTGAGTTTTGTTAAGGGGAGCCCCCTCCCTGGCCCGTTGAGCAGCTTGGGACAAGCTATGAATCTGTTGTCTTTGGCTTAGCGTGATCTCCCTGGGATGTGTAAGCCGCAGAGGGTCAGAGCAGAAAGGATTTAGGAGCAGAAAAAGAAGGCCATCAGCAACCAAAGATGGTTGTTTCTGTGCTTAAGTCTTTTGTGTCCCACCCCCGCCCCAACGGTATATCCATATTCTCTGGGTGAGAATCAGCATATGACAGCTGACAAATCACCCCAGCACTCTGTAGCTGAGCCTGTCACTGCAGCCAGCAGAGAAGCCATCAGCATCTGCTCTGTTGAGTTAGACCTGGCTATGATGTACTAGGCAGTTCAGGGAGGAGAAAGCAAAAAACAAAAAGATGAAACTGCTACTACAGGCAGTGGTTACTGATGTGGGCTGCCCTCTGGTCACTTCGTGGATAGGTTAGGTCGTGATCCCTGAGTTCACTTGGCTTCTGTAAAAAGGGTCTCAGTGTGGATTTATAGTTATCCAAACCTGGACCTGGGGCTCTTGTCTGGATTTAGTTATGCCCTGACCAGACACTTGTGAGGGGCCTACTTCTTCCTTTCCTGCATCACAAGTCCTCTCCTGAACCTCCCGGGCAGTGCTCAGAGCCCTGGATTCCAGGAGGGAAGGGCAGGAGCGAAGCAGGTGAGGAAGAGAAGACCAGGCCCTGAGAGACTCAAAACACAGCAGACATAAAGCTGAGAAAAACAGCAGTGAAAGTCCCTTAACCTTCAGGTCTCATAAAAATACCTCCTACTGTACATATGCCTTAAACAAACAAACAAACAAACCTTTATAATATTTATATATTATAGCTAGGCTGAGAAATTAGAGAATCTCTCAACATATCCCTGGCTCAACCCTCTAAAGAAATACTTTGTCCAAAAATGAGATATCCAGAGCAGGCTTTAGAAATAGGATATAATGAACAGTTGAGAATTTCTTTTAAAAAAAATTATTAAATTTTGTTCCATTATGCCAGGCTCTCCTAAATTCCTACTTTCCCTGCAATGGGCTTTCACTGAGTAGGTGGACATCTCACACACACCCCCCACACCCCAACGGCCCCGCGCCTTACACCACACCGAGCCGTCTTGTGAACGTCACACGGTGAGTTCCCAGCCGTGCTGCATGGGAATGGAGCGTTCTCTGAGGACGGCAGAGGCAGGCGGGTCAGCAGAAGGGCTTGGGCTGGTGGACTCGGCCCTCTCAGGAGACGAGTCAGTGTCAACGTGCAGCAAAGCAAGGGCCGGGATGGAGAGCAAGGGCACTTGGGTTACACCCCGGCTCTATGCGGGTGCAGGTGTGCAGGGAAGGGAGAGGCTGGGAGAGCTGTGGAAGGTGGAAGTCAGGGGAGGGAAAATTCCAGAACATCTGGAGTTCGGCTTCAGAGGAATGTTCTTGGTGGTCTCAGTACCCAGCAGGGGAGTGGGGGAGCTCAGAATAGAAACAGATTCTTCAGCTAGAAGAATGGGGAGGCCACTTTGGACAGTTGTGTTGATGGCTCGTGGTGAGCCTGAGGGACACCACCCCTTCTTTCCTGACCCCTAAGAGGAAACCGTGATCCGGAGTTAATCCTCACATCTGAAGGCCTGCTGGGGACCCCACACACACCCCTAATCTCTCTTGTGATGCTGAGGGCTGCTATTAGCAAGGGAAACTCAACACAGAGCTAAAGATTCTTGTGAAGGGACCAACGGTGCTAAACGTGTCATATTGTGTCTCTCCGACACCAGTAGCATCCGCTTTTGTTTGGAACTTGTCAAGATGCTGCCATGATTTTTAATCCAAAGGGAGGCACGGGTTTTGAGATGTGAAGGGGCCTCTTCCAGGGAAAGAGAAGAGGCAGAGCCGACACCCAGGAAGGAGCAGCCTGGCCAGCCACTCGAGGGGAAGCGGGAGTTCACGTTTATCAGCAGGCAGAAGGAAACCGATAGAAGATGATTAGATGTTCCATGACTTAGCAGAAAATTCTTTTATTTTCTGGTATTAATAGAAGGGTAAGAGCAGGCTAAGGGATAAGAAACCGGATTTCTTGGTCAGGGGACGTTGAATAAAAGAGTTCGTAAGTTCATCGGAACTAGAAAAACCAGGTGCTGGGTCAGGGGACCGGATCTGCAGTGCTTCCTGCCACTGTCAGGACTCAGGTGTGTGGGCGGAGGTGAGCGCGGTGTCCCGGCGTCCAGGTCTCCTGGCACAGTAAACTTAGTGTTTGTAATGTCGTTTGCAGGCAGATTTCATTTCCAGTAATTGCTCTCCGAGCCCAAACCTCTCCTACTGCTGAAATGGCTCAAGGTATCACTTCAGTTCCCTTTCTCAGAACAATGCAACCAGCTCGTTGGCTCAGAATGGTCGTCCTGCTTGTAGGCCTGTCCCTAGGGAAAGTTGCTTTTCCGAGGTGGAAGAAAGCAATTTTGTGCTCACAACGCCACCCAAAGCAAGACTTTGGCATGAAATGATGCTGAGCGGAGGAAACTTTTTCAACAATACAGGGCCCAGCGTCAGACTCTTATGTAACAATCACGCCTGTAGGGCTTGGGCTGTTCTATAGTCAAGTTCACATTCCCAGCTACTCCTGAGCACACAGGCCGAGTGGGAGGGGAAAACAGAAGAGGGCCTGAGAGGCGGCTGCCTCCTCTCTGCTCCCCTGCCCTGGGGCTGCTTTGGTTTGGGAGTGGACCGTGGGTCACCAGGCTCCATTAATATCTAGAGAGAAGGTGGGGCTATGATAAATGAATCTGCAGCCACAGGGTTGAATTTGGCTTTTTAGAGCTGATGTGGCAATGCCTTGTTTTTATTTCAACCAAAAAAAGAAATTATAAGAAAAATAATAGCCACCGACCACTCCTACCCACGAGGCAGAGTCTGGGCTGCGGGGAGGAGTAAAAGGATGTTTGTCCGCTATGCTCTCGGTCTCCCCAGGGAGGGTGCTGCGCAGCAGGCTGTCAGTTGCCTGGCTGGGCCAGGAGGGCCCTGCCTGACTCTCCTTGCTGGGGGTCCTTCCACCTGCGGGGATGGTGCTGGGGGCTGTGTTTCCACCCAGATCAAGACAGTGATGTCAAGACAGTGATGTGTGCTGCCGAACAGACAGTTATACTAAAGGAACAGATTCGCCAGGAAAGGGCTGTCTTTTCTTAGCGCTTCTGAGTTTGGGGCGTTAGGAAGGAGAGCCTGCAGCTGCCTTCTGCTCAGCTCTTACTCTGGGGGTGGGTAAAGCACAGTCCTGGCCCAGAGAAGCATTCAGGGCCCCACTCTTGTCACACTGTGTGACAAGGCCCCATCCGAGCCTGCTTTGCCAGAAGGACCAGCCCAGGTCTAAGCTGAGGTATATTTACTAAAGTATCCTGACTAACCGACCGTCGCCCACAAACCCGCCGCGGCAACTCCAGGTGGAGGGGCCCTCCGCAGGAAGTCTGTACCGAAGCTGCTTGTGTTTCCGTGTCAGTCTTTTCCACCCCTAGAAAAGTCCCTACTGGGGCACGTGTGACCCACCTGGGATACGCGTGTGCTGTCCTCTCAGGGGACGGGCAGGGAAGGCTGGGCCCCTGGCACTTGGCCACTCAGGCCTTGCTACTGGGCAGAGGGGCCCGCTGCCTCCTGGACCCGAGTCTTGGCGGGTGCTGCTGGACTGGCTGGAAAACAGACTCTCTTGAGTCCCTTAAGTACCCTGCCACACTGACCCCCTCAGGGCTCCGCCGTGACTAAGGCCCGGCACAGCGCGAGGCTGAACTCCATTCTTGTCAGCGAGTGCCCTGGCCATACGGGCCGTAAATACTTTTAAAATATCACCTTACCAGAGCTTCAGGCACATCTGTGGACCCTGGGGGACCTCTTAGCCTCTCCTAGCACACAAAGCACCTACTCTGTGCGTGACACGCCTGCACCCACCAGCAGCTCTCTGCTTCTTTGGCCTTCTCCACAGTGTGGGCTGCTGGGCTATGGCTTTGCTCATCCAGACCAGCCCTGGCTGCTGCCACAGCACCCTGACCCCGAACACGTCAGCTCGCTCTCTCCTCCCTGCCCTTGGCATCCGATGCTCCCGAACTTAGTCTGTGCTGCTTTGGGGAAGCGAGCCACGGGGTTGTGCATGGGATGGTGCTGGCGAGGGAGGATGGGGGCCCTCTCCCCGGTCTCCGCGGCGCCCGGGCTGAGCCAGACAGTCTTCCAGGCTTTGCCGGGCGACGACGGCGAACACACAGGCCGGCCCGTGGCCTCCGCGGCTCTGAGAAAAGCGGGAAGGGGCAGTGGAAGCGAAGCCACCCTGCCGTGCCCTCTCCCAGGGGTGCGCCCCTTGTTTTCGCATGTCCCTCCCCCGCAGAGGGGCAGCGCCCACCTCGCGAAGGGCGTGAAGCGTTCGGTGGGCCTGGCGGGCTTGCCCTCTGTCCTCTCCTTCCCCTGCTGATGCTGCGCGGTCCTTCCCTCTTCTCCCCTCCTCCCCCCGGGGCCGCACGGGCTTCCCCGTCGGTCTTGGTTTCTCCTTGTGAGAGAAGAGCATGCAGCGGAGGGGGGAGCAGCCTCTAGCACTTGTCGTCCTCTTCTGTGTCACTCAGGAGGTCGCCGACCCCTCCACACATCATGCCTGGCCCCGGCCCCCCGCGCCTCCGCCGCCGGTAGTGCCCGTTGGGCATCTGCCAGCTGTGCCGCAGGGGCGGGGCCGAGCCGATGGTGTTGGCGCGGCCCAGGCTGGTGGCCACCGCGGCTTCGAAGGTGAGCGTCTCCTCCTCGCCACAGTCCGAGGTGTGGGCGTCTTCGTGCAGGGCCAGGTAGGGCTCAGAGATGTAGCGCTGCGGGGAGGGGTGCGGGCCCTGCTGAGCGTGCCGGGAGCTGGAGGACACGGCCGGGCTCGCCTCGCCGCCCTCCAGGACCTGCGAGGTCAGGAGGGAGCCGCCCTCGCCGCCATCAGCGGGGGGAGAGACGCTGCCCGTGTGCCGAAGCAGGGAGCTGTAGGAGAGGAGGGGCCGAGGCTTCGGAGGGACCGGGGGGAGCTGCCGACGACTTCGCCTTGGGGTGCTGGTGTCAGAGATAGAGGGGATGGAGCTTTCGCTCAAGGAGCCCGTGCCCTGTGCAGCAGGAGAGACACGGCGGGTGAGCCCGGGTGGGCCTGATCCCTGCTGCAGTCTCCCACCCCCCACAGGGACCCCGGGGGTCTGCGTTCTGCAGGAGGGGTCTGAACTTGCACTGCCCTCTGCTGCAAGGCCCATCTGCCCAGGGGCACAGGGATGACAGGAGAGGGAGAGAGAAGGCAACACCATCTAGACCGGGGCATGTAACATCTCACGTGGATGTGATTTTCTGGGGGTCTTGTCAAACTGCGGGTGTGAGCTCAGAAGATCTGGGGCGAGGCCCGAGCCCCTGCATTTCTAACGAGCGCCCCAGAACACACACTTCAAGTAGCAAGGACCTGGAAGCTCTGGATATGGAATGAGTGGCAGTCACACGCCAGGCTCGAGAGCATGGGCAGGTGTTCTGCAGTGGGTGGAGGGGGTGGCAGGGGGAAGCAGGAGCAGAGGGTGTCTCCACACAGCTCTGGTGGCTCTTCCTCAGGCAACAGGCCCGAAGGGGAGACAGGTCACCATTCCTGCTAACACCAAGGCCCGTGCCACTGATTGAAGAATGTTCTCTGGCTAAAGGGCCGTCTTTCCCTCCTCGGTCTGGCTGAGACATTTAGGAAGTGGCTGTGACTTTGTATCTCAGGGCTCTGAGGACTGGGGTGGAGTGACCTCCAGACAGACGAGAATGTCTGTCTCGGGGGAGTGTCTGGTTTTCCGTGAACTCGTATCACTCTGAGTGCAGAGCAGTAGGTCGCTAAGCACCACGCACAGTGGATGCTATCTGCTGTGAAGCTAAGTCCGGGTGGGCGCTGGATGCATTTTGCACCCAGTGTTAACGGGACCCCTTCCTCGTCTTCCTGCAGAGGCTCGGCGTCCTCTCCGTGCTCACCTCTCTGTTGGGGGTCTGCGACCTGCCCTCGCTGGGGGACCTGGACGGACGACGCTCCGGAGACTCCCAGTCAGCCTGGGTGCCTCGCTCCTCCGAGTTGCAGCGGGACACGTCGGGGGAGAGAAGATGCTTTCGCTCTTTCGATCGTCCCCGCTCTCTGCCCCCCGAGCGGTGGCTGTCGGACTTGTGGCCTGTGGGAGACAAGAGCAACTGGTCACAACTCAGCCCACACTGGCCACTGAAAAGAAAGAGCGGTCTTCCGGGGACCGGCCCGTGAAGTTCCCGCTCCTCCAGGCATGTCAGCGGGCGAGCGCAGACCGCAAAAGGCCAGAGAATTCGCCTCTTGTGACAAGGTGAGTGTGCAAGTTGCCACTGGAAAAAGATGCACATCAGAGGATGCAGTTGATTCTGTCCCGCTTTCGTTTATGCTACAACACAGCTTAGAGTCTGTGCCAACAACAGGGCGAGGAACTCTGTCCTAAACGTGGGTGTGTCTTTTGGTGGTGGGGGGAAATGAGATGGGTGGAGGGGACTCAAGAAGTTGCTATGTGCTACATGATGGCACAGCTAATGTCATGCCAGGGTGAGGATCCTGGCGCTGGAGTCAACGGCCTTCATGTCTAGTCCTAGCTCCACCACTTACGGCCCTGCGCCATGGGACAAGTCACTGCTTTCTGTACCTTTGCTGCTTCATCTGGTAAAAAACTGTAGTCTGTGAAGCCATCCCAGGGTAGTGCTATTTGGGTTGGAATGGAGTTGGTGGTTTGAGCCTGGCTCCCACCAGGGGGTCTGCACACCCCGAGGCACCCCACAGTGCCGTCTCTAGCTCTACTCCAGAAGGAAGGAATCTCATCGGCCTTTGTGGTCACTGTGGAGGGCTGTGGCCTGTTTCGGGATGTGAGTCAGATGTGGACCACCCCCCACCTTTGGTAAGGAGCATCCTCCCTTCCTTCACTCCCCTCAACCCTGATCTGAATTCCGTTCCAGGGATTTGCGGTCCTTGCCAGGACCAGCCCCGCAGGGCTGGGGCCCCAAGGGCAGAGAGCGGCTTCTCACCCGAGTCCGTGTTCAGGCGGTGGGCCGACAGCCGCAGCGAGGAGTGGTAGCTCCGGCGACGGGACTTGTAGGTGTTTTCGCTGCTTCGCTCCATGGAGAATTCCTCCAGCCACGAGGAATTCGAGCGCTTATCCCGGATAGTAGAGAACGAACGTCTCATGGAGCTGGGGTCTGTTACCACCTGGAAATACGAGCCCCAGAGGAACACAGGTATGGATCAATTACTGGAAGGGTCGAAAGAAAGAAAGAAGTGGACCGAGATGGTGAAGGCTGCAAATTGTAACCTTCCTTACAGCCCTCTCGGTCAGACCTTAGCTGGAAGAGGCCGTGTCAGAAAGTGTCTTTCTGTTAGGTCTGTTTGTCACTGGGACCGATCCAGGGTCTTCTCTTCATGCTCAGGAAAGCGAGCAGCTGAGTACTGTGCAAGGTTCCCATAGGGCCGCCTGCCACAGGGACTCAGCCAGGACCTTGGACCACTTTGAAATACGTGAGGGTGATGGTCAGAACGGCTACACCATGGAAGCAGCAACAGAGGCTTAGTTTCCTGCCCTCTCCAGAGAAGGCCTGCCCTGTCACAGCACGGGAGCTGAGGGGACCTCGTGACTAAGCGGCTGCAAGGACGTGTTGTTTCCCCTCCTCATCCGTCCCACCCCCAGCCCACCTCAGCTTTGGGTGTTTTTGATTTGTCACAGATGTCAAAACAGATCCACAGACCCTTCTTGTCTCTGTCAAAACTTAATGTAAGACAGACAGACAGATAAGAGAAGCCAGGAAAACAGACAAAGAAATGAGGCGTGGCCTGCACTGGTTAGGACAGACAGTCCTGACGCAGCTGTGTGAGTGAGTGAGTGCATGTGTGCGTGATGAGCCAGCAGAGGAAAAGAAGGAGCAGTACACAGGGAAGGTCCTGCCAGCGTCTCCTGCATGGCTGGTCGAGTCGTGAGGCTGCTGAGCCCACGTGGGGGGAGTTGTGGCAGCTTGCTGGCTAGGCTGTTGTGGTCAGGGCTTCGCTGAGAGCCCATCGTGGAGGGGCAGGCTCTACAGAGAAGGCCATGAGCCAGGTTTTGCTTCTAAGACAGGAGTGGGAAAAATAAAGGGCTGACCTGAAAACATCAGATGTGTTTTCGTAACCCACCTATTCGATACAGCCCAGGCTGCCACTGCATAAGGTAGATGCTGGTTGCTTTTTACCTGGGGATCCACAGTCAGGCGTGGCATAGAGGATGCCCTCCCAGATCCCGCATGCTCCTGGGTGTCCGGAGGAAGGTAGATGCCATGGTTAGAGGGCTGCACGCTTTTTAATTCACTAACCTCTGGCTCCTGGAAATAAACACAGCCAAGCTTGTGGGACTTGGTTCCATCTTATTGCTTCTCATCTCCTGTGGGTGACTCTGCCTCCTCCTTACCGAGAATGGCTTTTTAGAAGAGAAACGTGCATTTTTCAGGTCTTCGTTATATGTGTCTATATGTGTGGATATGTGGTATACCAGATGTCTCAAACACAAAGTTAAGATCACCTTATCTTATATTATTGCTAAGTGGTGGTTCAGATCTTTTAACCTTGTAAACAAGCATTTCTGGTCATGTTTTTTGGATATGTGAAGTATATTTCCTGAGAGTTGGTAGTGTTGGGTTTATTTTTTTTAATCGAAAGAAACCATCTATCAACGAAATGGAAACTAGTATTCTAAGGAAAGTCACCAACAACTGATATCAAATGTATCTTCTCAGACCTTAAGACACATGGTCTCATTAGCTAATTAGTCTTATGATTGAAATCATCCCCTAAAAATGCAGTGGGTGGCCATCTGTGAGGGACACTCTAGCGCAGTCCAGTCCAACAGAAATCTAATGCAAACCACTTATGTAATGTTAACTTTCCTCATAGCAACCTCTAAAAAAGTAAACATGAAAACAATATATCTTATGTAACTCTCAATATATTTAAATAGTGTCATGTCAGCATGTCCTCCATACAAAAAACAGACATTGCACATTTTTTGGGGACCACAGTCTTTGACGTTGGCGTGTGTTTTATCCACTTACAGTGCATCTCAGTGTGGACTGGCCACATCTGAGGTACTCGGTCGCCACAAGTGGCCAGTGGCTACCTGGATTGGACTGTGCTGCTCCGGAGCGTTAGAAGGCTGGACTGCATATCGCTGTGGTCCTGTACAACCCTCGTATGACATCTTCCTGGCCAAAGAAGGTAAGTTTAGGAAAAGGACAGCTAGTGTCACTTGGAGTAAAGAGGAATGTTTACATGAGCCACCAAAGAGACCAGGAGTATCTCAGACATCTGGAAATTATACCAGAGAAAAAGATTTTTTATGACACCTTGAAAACATGAGTGTATGAGCAGGGCACTGCTCAAAGCCTGCCCTTTAGTGCATGGCTCCTGGTGTCACTGTGAGACTGCCTTCCTAGGACAGGGGCGTGTGCACTTGAGGAAGTCAGTGTTTGTAGTATATGCTTTAAATAGCACACAGGTCTGACTCGAAACACACGTGGGAACAACACTGCAGTCTGAGTGTCAGAGGTGGTGCAAGACACACACACACACAAAGTCACAGCCACGCCTCAGGACAGAGAGCAGGGTCCCCGAGGGACGGCAGGAGTACACAGTGGTGAGTGTGTAGCACAGGCTGACACCTGAACTGAATCACAGACACCAGTACCGACAACGAGATGAACACATATCCAAAAAGTCCTGGCACTACGGCTCAGCCCGGGGGAACCCGCAGAAATGGAGATGTGATACAGAAATCTCCCTGTGAAAGAAAGGACACATTATTGAGATTTTCCCACTAGATCTATCAGAAGGCAAGCCATCAAACGCCGGGAAGCCCTTTTAAGAATCAGACTATCTGTACCAATTAGTGCCTGGTCCTGGGCGCTGAGCTCTGCAGCGAGGGAGGCAGGGAATTCCTCCAAGGTCCCCACCCGCCTTCGGAGCACACCTCGGGCTCGCCCCACACAATCACGCACACCCCTGACGCAGCAAGCTCAGAAGGAGGAATCAGCAGTTTGAGCCACTAAAATGTTTTGCGGCCACACCCACAGCGTCTTTTCAGGATGACAGAGGTACCAGTGGGGAGGGGTCAGGGGAGAAATGGCAAGAGAAACACAGATGAATTATAATCAAAGTGACAAGGAACTCACTCTAAGCTGTGTCTCTGGACTTTTGCAAATGTTTTTTCCCCCCAGGCCAATCAGGGAACACGTGGGCTTTAAGTCTAAGCTTGGGAAGGAACTTGATCTCACAGCTCAACTAAGAATAAAGGTAAGTCAAGTTTATCTTTGGAATCACGTTTTAGCTGTATAGGTAGTGAGTTAGTGGCAGAACTTAAGTTTAATCTGTTCTCTATCCTTCAAACTTCAACTTGACTCTGTAGCTTCTCAGGAATTTTACCATTTATGCTAATGAAAAACTTTAGGCTCAGGAAAGTGATTTTAGGGGCCTCTTAGAATGTACTTGACCTCGTAGAATTGTGACCAAAAGGACCCACTGGCCTGAACCCACACAGGGTAGCGGCAAGGGATTCTTCTGTATCTCCTGGGGGACAGCTACTCACTATTGGTCATGCCTCCTGAGTTCTCCAGAAGGGGGGCATTCTTGTGCCCCCCAAGCCATACCTGTCTACACTATGATGCCCAGTGGGTACCACTCATTCTATGATGATTTATCTTAAAGCTCCTTATCAAAGGCAGGATTTTATGATGTCTAGGGCATAAATTAAGAGGGCTTGGCCTGAAGCGATATAAATTCCTTCAGCAGATAAGGAGCAGCCTCTGGGATTGTAAAACCTAAAGAGGAAGCATTTGTCAGTGAATGTGCGAAACTCAGGCTCTGAAAGGGAGACAGCAGGGGACTCCCCGGGGAATTGGTTGGACATTCAGAGGCATTTTCCTGATCGGTCATGGATATGAAATAAAAATTGGAAAGTGAGTGGGATCGAGAAACCAAGGGACTATTTTGAGGTCATGTAACTCATTCATTCACCAGAGACTGCTGCTCCTGGAACTGTCCGTCATCAGCCGGGTCCATGCACGCCAACTGGAATATTTCCTGCGGGGAGAGCGGGCGCATCGCAGGGTAGCCGCCGCAGCCGCTCCTGAAAAGCAAGGCCAGACGCAGAGGTAACTTGTGCGTGAAAGAGAAACAGGCATGCCCCAGCTGCCACGGGCGAGTCCCCCCCAGACAAGGCTCTCTTCAGTCGTGGCTGGCCCTAGAATAGAAAAAAAAAAAAACTGGAAAAGAGCACTGTTTTCAACCATTGGAACCATTCATCACTCTGCTGGTGACTAACATATCTGTGACAAATGACATCATTTGTCACACTCAGCCATATGGAAGACCAGTGCTAGATTGTAAACCTGTTTCTGCTCATATTCTCCATTCGGCAGGGAAATGCCATAGTTTAAACAGTGAACAGTTTGTTTAAATATTAGCAGCCACGGTCTTTTAAAAAATTCCCTCCTCTCAGTAAGAATAGGGTTTTATTGTGCCAACATCCCCGGCCACCCTAAACAACGCCAGGAACATTTATTGAAGTGACTGTTGGTTCACGAACTTGGAGGCATAATTTCAGAGGTGGTGTACAGGAACTGACCATCTCTGGGTTGGTGGCGATGTAGGAGAATGGCCCTGTCCTCTCACCTCATCACCATTTAAGCAAAGTCAGCCAAGTATTAAGAGGCTCTAAATGAGAGGCATGGAGGAGAGCTGCCCCAGGATGTCCATTATTAAACCACTGACCTGCAGACACTCCTAGGCTATGGGCCCCCCTGGGCTGGTTAAGCGAGAAAAAGGCAGCCAGTCTTTCCTAAAAATTTGGCTGCTGCTGCCATTCACTGCTTCTAGGTACCCTTGACCTGTTCAAGAATGTGCTTCTGATCCTGGGGCCGGGAGGGAGAGATGGGACACCATCCCTTCCTGTGACAGTCTACTGCTAACGACTCCACTGGAAAAGTCTTAGCAAGGATTGCCAGGTATGTAAAAACAATCCACAAGTGACATCTTTAGATTGGGATCACAGGGAATCACCCGACCTGTCTCCTCGCCAGGGAGGGCGTTAGCTCAATCGTCTTCTTCAGTGCACCTTTTTCTGAGAACATGGTGAGAGCTGCTATTATAAGAAACGAGTCCCCTCTGTCCTAAATGAGTAATTACCCACACAGATAATCCCCAGCAGGTACGGGGACCCCTGGAATCACTGAACAACCTCGCAGAGTTGAACTCTGTTTTTAAAGTGGGCGGTCACACTAAGGTCAAGTCCAAGCCCCTCTCGTTATCTGGCCTCTCATTCTCCAGCCTTCTCTCCACTCCCAAGCCCCCTGAAACCTCTTTCCATGTTATCCTTCAAAATTTTTATCAAAGTCACTTCCTTAAGAAAAGCTTCTATGCCCTCTCATACACACTCAGATCAGACTGCACTGGTTTCTTCCTAGCACTTATTAGAGCTGTAATTACATCACTGAAGATTTTTCTTTGCAATAATCCTGTTTCATATTTTTTTCACCAGATGTAAGCTTAATGAGGGAGGAACACCGTCTCTCGTATTCAACACTGTATCCTCCGAGCACTCTCAACTCAAACACCAGAAAGCTCTAGAAACACAGCTGGTCTCCACCAGGGGACCCAACATACACCCAAAGGCTCTAACCAGAGAGCTGAGGGTCATCTTTGACTCCTCCCCTTCCTTCGAGCCATGCAGCAAATCACCACCTACCTCTCTCTTTCTATCCTGTTAGTCCAAGCCATAGTTATTAGTAATTCACACAATTGCAGCCCCTCACTAAATGGTGTTTTTGTCTCTCGAATGGCTCCCTTCCAATCCACTGAGTCTATCCTGGATCCACGAAGGATCTTTGAAAAGTACAAACCTGTGGAGCCTTCCAGACCCAACACTTGCCACCCCATGAGCTCTGTGCTCCAGCTGTGACAGTTTTAGATCCCTTAAACCTAGCACACTCCGCCCTTGAAGAGCTCCCCTTGGCTGTCACTTGTTACTGCCTCAAACTAGGTACGCTGCTGCCTTTATTTACACAGCAACACAATAGCTTACCCTTCTGCATTTTAACCGTTATTACTCTCGTAATTTCTTTTTGAAGATCTGTCTCCATGGGGACTGAATTCCCAGAGCCTGAGCCAGCTTTTGGGTCACACAAATATTGATCGAATCAACGAGCAAGTGAATTAAACAGCCGAGAAGCTGGAGTGATCCTACGGTGGAAGGTAACTTGTATAACAAATTGTTGCGGATAAAACATGGAACTGGGAGGGTTCTCCATTTCTAAGTTAAAAACCCTTGCAAACTGCACTCACACCTCCTTCCTGCTCAAAGAGCAACGGGAGAATGCCACCCTACCCCCTCATCACAGCACCTGTTCGAAAAAATGGCCGAGGGCCTTGGTCCTGACTCTGATGACGCTTTTCAAAAACAGGTCCCCAACACCACAGGCAGAAAGAAATTAACAGTGTGGGAGATTCTAAATGACTTCTGACAGAGATCTCCCTCCCAAGTGATAGTGAAGTTGTTAGTGATTTGGGGCTGGGGTAAACCCAGTCATGACTCCTTCAAGTGGGCAGAGGGACTGCCCACCCTTTGGCACCCAGTGCATGCGTGCTAATGATGGACGCGCTGTGCATGCTCTACTGGGTCATGTATGACGCAGCGAAGGCTCTCAACTCAGAAGAACTGGCAGATTCCTTAGAGTTTTGTTTCTGCTGCCACTATAGCAAATAAAGATTTTTTTTCTTTACCTGATATAAGATTCCTTCTGTTCATTTCACATATGTAAGTTCAGCTTTGAGCCACTTACTCAACCTTAACCTCCAGTTTTGTTGGTAAAGTGGTGATACTAACACGCATCCCACCTCTCGAACAGGCCACAGGACTAAACATGCTCGGTCTGCTCCTCTGACCCCTGCTGCATGACCGTGCTAAGGTCTAAAACAGCTTAACCTCAGAGAAGGACCATCCGGCCCTGCACCACGGCGCGAGCCCTGCGGCTTTACTCACAGGCCGGAACCCGCGTCCTGCTGCAGATACGGCAGAGCTTTGGCGTTGGCGATGATCTCCTGAGGCAGAGACGAGGGCTCCATGCGCTGGAACATGGGCGCATTTTTCTGTGTTCAGAGTGAAAGGAGGAAAGGAACTCAGATGACTGTGAAGTCTGTGGTGGGGGGTACAAGTTACTTGGGTGAAGGGGGAGCGTGGCTGTGACCTTTCGGACTGTTTTAATCCGCCAGCCCTTGCTAGTTCCCAGACCCTTTACCTCTGCTGCTGGGCACTGTGCTCAAGGACACAGAGGCCTCCATGCAACTCCTCGTGACCCACCCATCCACCACGCTGTCACCGACCCTCACCTGTTCCTCCAGCTGCTGCCTCTGCTTCTTCACCTTACTCTGTTTGTAGTAGTCCATGATCATCATCGCTGCATAGATTTTGCCCACGGTCAGATCAGAGGCTGAAAAACAAATGTGGGAGGGAGGGGAACAGGGAGAAGGCAGGTGCGGGGGCAGTGAGGACCCTTACAGAGCTTTGTTCTCCACCCTCTGAAGAGGCACGTGCCAGCACTGAGGACACGAGACAAACAGGTCCCCATGTCTTCGGGAGATGACACAGCAGTGTCACCTCCACTGGTCTAGGTTTCCATCTCTAAGAACGACACCCTTCTCCAAAACGAGGGCTTGCCACACAGCGCTGGTGGAGGGGGGCAGCCGTGCACCCAGAACTTTTAGCACAACCACGATGACCTATCCTGAGATGATGTCTTCAATTAATAACAAAAGGGACGTGAGTGAGGGATTTTAGTTTCGTAAGCATAAAAACTTGCCCTTATCTCCATGATCACTCTGTGTTCCCCCCAAAGATGCAGCCTCGGCATGCTGGGCCCCAGTGACAAAGGGACCCAGGAAGGGATTCCGTACCTTTGGGCATGGGCACAAGCAGATCTAGCATCTTCTGGGACAGGTGAGGCCAGATGGCCAGGGTCTCCTTCTGTAGCTCCGAGTCTAGCTGCTGCCTGTCAGCACCACCTAGAATAAGATAAGTTATTAATAAACAACAGACACAGAAATAACGAGGACTTGAGGGGGCAGGCGCTGACCCAGCACGGCCCCTCCTCCTCTCAGAGGAAATCCTGGCACTTGGTGACAGTGGACCTTGCAGCCCTGCGTTTCTGCTGGAGAAGCAGAACACATCTTGGCTCTCATTTTCCGTGACTCAGGGATATCCTGCCACGGAGACGAGGCCCCAGGATCAAGATCAGTTTCCTCATTCATTGGAAAAGTGTCCCAGGTGCTCAGTGTATCAGAGGGGAAAATGAGGAGAGCCACATGGAGGCTCCCGGCCCCGCCTCCCTGTAGGGAGGTCAGTTCTTCCCCAAAGCTGCCTTCATCGTTGGAGGGACCTGATTTTTCAAAGGATTTGGATCAGGCAAGAACAGGAAGGCTGCAGGTCCTTCTGGAAGCAGCAAACCTTTTGTCTCCCAAGTCAGGGTTAGAAACCAAGAGGAACAAAGTACCGCCATGATAGGACCTGCCACAGAGGCTCCCAAGACGTTACAGTGCCACGTGAGAAAAAAAGACAATGTTAAAACTCACTTGTTCAATAAGCATATATCTAAAGTGCCTACCATATGCCAGACACTGAGGACCACGTAGCGTTAATGCGGATCATTTCGGAGGAAATGACCAATGTCACAGTCGCTGAATCTCAGAGGTGAGACGAGGACCCTGATACTTGATTTCAAGGTCACTGCAGTGTTAGGATGAAAGCTCAAACGCCTCTACCCTGCACTGCTCTGCACGAGTTGCTCCAGAATCTTCTCTTTCCAAGACTCACCTTTGGCGATTTTGATGTCCAGAGCTGTCCGGATCAGAGCCATCAGGGTGGAGGTGAAGTGGACTGTCATGTCCTCAGCCACGGGCATGTTCATCAGGACCAACCTCTGTGCGAAAGAGAAAGGAAAGAGTAGGAGGAAAAAAACACATCGAAAGAAACCAGGGTGAGATGGGAAGAGAAATGCACAGGTCAAATGCAGAGACGAAAAAGAAGGGCAAGGATTCCCCACCCCCTGCTCTGCTCCCCCCACTTCTCACTGGAGGCTCGTGGCTGCTCTTTTGGGGGATGATGCCAAATTCCAAGGGCAGGGGAGTAATCATTCTGCAGGACTCCCCCGTGGTCCCAAGAACGTCTTTCTAGACGAGGTGGCTCAGGGAAAGGAGTCAGCTCTGGGAGGTGACTCCGTTCCCTGCGTCAAGGCTGCTGTTTCCACCTGCCCATGAACACCCCAAAACTCAGATGGAAAGAGCGTGAGGGGTACGTTTTGCTTTCCTGATCTGACTTGAAAGATACATCCTGATGCCCCCTTTTTGAGTCTTTAAAAGATGAAATTTGCCAGCACATGGTCAAACATGCATCAGTCCAACTTATCCCACGGACGAGGTGGAGCGGATGGAAAGGGGACAGTGCAGATGGGGCCGGGGTGAGGAGGCTGGGCGAGCAGGGGAGAACGAGACGAGGGTGGCTAAGGCAGGAGCAGAGTGGGCAGGCCTTGTTTTCCTCAGCCCAAGGAAGGGAGCGAACGGAAATGGCCAAATCCACTTTCCAGAGAGTATTTTGCTTTTGGAATTCTTTAACTTTTCCTCCGGTTCCCACACTCCTTCTCTCACCGAGCTTCATCCCAGAAATTCCAAGAGCTCAGGGCCACGTTTCACCATCTGGTACTTCTGGATGTGGCCATCATGAGCAAAAAGGATGCCAGCCCCTAAGCTGCGTGTGAGAAGCCACACACTGGGGTGGATGAGGGTCCCCAGTGGGGCCGTTCCAGTGAGATGCTTGCTGGGTCCCTACAGCTTGGAGGTAGCAGGAGTCGTCCCCTGGCAGAACCACTGGCCTAGCAGGGGAGGGGGGATGTGTCTCCCCGCAAGGCAGCATCTCTAAGGCTTCACAGGACCGTCTTGCCTAACGTGACCCCACAGACGTGGAGTCAGAGGGTCAAGCCAGTTTCTCGTGTGGATGGAATTCCATCTCTCCCCGGCTTCCCTAAGCTTTTGGAGAAGCGGCAGCATCGCTGTGGTGCACTCCGAGGTGAACGAGAGCTCCAGAGCTCTGGGCCAGTCTGAACGCCGAAGGGGCATGGCAGGTGATTCCCACTACGCAGTGCTGCCCCGTGCCAGCCAGGGGGGATCCGCCCCTCACCCCAGGGCCAGGTGACACGAGCCCCGTCACCCTGTCCCTTGTACGGCCAAGAGGACCGGGGAGCCAGGCTGGCGTGGGGATGGGAGCAGCACCCTTCGTCGTTCCTTCCCAGGTCATGGAGGAACAAACTCGTTACGAGTTTTTCTCTCCTAAAAATTTTTTTGAACCATGGCAAGAGGAATTTTTGCATTATTTCCTCAGCTTATCTGAGTGAAGTTTTTTTTTTTTTTTTTTTTAAAGCTCTGAGAGCTGCTTTGCCATAGGCGTCCTTCTTGCCCGTACGTGCCCTCCTGCAGGCCACCACTCTGCCTCCTCTGAAAGCAAACACGCCACTGACACTTCCCTGCTGGTCAGCACTCACAACGAGCCACACACTTGTCGTGAGACACGGAGTAACACGTACGAAGCCCCACGGCGGGTGGTACTGCAAACTGTCCTCTGTGACCCTTTCACAAACCTTCCGTGGACCTTCCTGACCCTCAGCCTCATCGTTTCCTTTTCCTTTGGTCCCCTCCCCCCCCTTCCCCAGCCCGGCCTCCGCCCCAGGTTCTGCCTCCCCGCCCCCCAGCTGGGTCCCGTTCGTTGTTGGTGTCTCGCCCAGAACAAAGGAAGGGGTGGTCTACCTTATACGCCACTTTGGAGGGACATCTCTTGCCGAGGCCTAGCGGTGGTGACATGAGAGTCAGCATTTCATACATCTCAGTGTAATGGATGCGGCCACTGCTCATGGGGGTGGCAGGGAAGGTGGCGGGGAAAGGGACGGGAAGTGGGGAGAAGGGTGCAGACAGGTGGGAGGGGGCAACAGGCATTCCCAGAGAGCGAACGAACAAAATCATACAGGGACGGGAGAGGAAAAACAAAACAGAATGACAAACAGGGAAAGAACAGGAAACCTGTTAATCGAGGCAGACTGTGCAGGGGGGTCCGTCCTGTGCGGATTTATAGCAGCCCCACACAGACCCGGGGACGCCGCTGGCAGCCTGTGGCCCCGACTTGTGCGCAGGTCACGGGGGCTCATCTGCGTTCTCCACCCTGAGCAGCACTGCCCCGCGTCCCCCCACGACACAGGCTCGTGCTCCATTCCCAGGGCTGTATGCGACTGTATAAACCGGATAGACGGCAGTCCAGCCGTGGGTCAGAGTCCCGGGTGCCGGCGCGGACCGCAGGCCCCCCTCCTGCTCTGAGCCCACGGCGGAGCGCGGTGTATCCCCTCGGGGACATGTGTGCGACCGGAGGCGGCGTGGAGTGGCGGGCGGTGGCCGCCTCTCAGAGTCGCCCGTTGCTTCCACCTGGCTCTGTGGACAGGGGCTCGCTACTCCCCAGCGTGCCCCGGGCGACGGCATGGCATGCCGGGGGCAGGAGAAACAAAGCCAGGAGGAGGAGGGGCACCTCGCATGCCATGCTGCCCCCCGGCTCCCCCTCATGCGCTGTAGGTTTCACCAGGGTCAAGTTTAAAGAGTCTCAGCAGAGGCAGCTGTCCGGCCTCCCGAGGACGGGAGTCACTGCGTCACCGTCCCAGGCCGGCATCTTCCTGGGCCTACGTCTTCCAGCTGCTGGACTGTGCTACCCAGGAGAGGCCCCCTCGTCCGGCAGGCGTGGCCTTGGAGGGCGGCCTGGCTGAGCCACTGGGACGTCAGCATTCTCAGGGCCTGGCAGGACTGGAGCGAGGGTCCTAAGTGCCCCAGAACGTGTCCTCAGTCTTCCAACTGAGCATCCCACAGTCCCCTCAACAATGCATGGCGGGACCCCTGTCCTCTCCCGCGACCTCCCTGTGACACTCTTCTGCACACCACCGAGGCTGTTCTCACCTCTGGTCTTAACTCTGAACTGTTTCTCACCTCCTTTCCTTCCCGTGGCTTTTATAATCGCTTCTGGCCAAACCATCCAGGAGCTGGATGGCGGGCAGCGGGAGAGGTGACTAGAACCACACTTTGTGACATTATTTACGGGACAATGACTGCATTTTGCTCAAAGGAGGCTTGTCTGTGTCCAGGGAAGGGAAACCGGAGCTCTTTGCTGGATTAAGAAGATTTCTGCATCTCTGGGGGAGGGAGAGGTCCCCAGGTCAAATCTACAGATGAAGGCAGGGCGGAGAGAATAGTGGGTGCAGGGGAAGAAAGTGAGATGGGTTGAACCGGCCCTCATTACTGAGTCCTTAACTTTTCCTGCGTTCCCCCCAAAATGCGCCCTTCTTGCTAAGTGACAGCTGCTGGTTCTGGGAGGGTTGGGACCTCTTTAAACTCAAGGAAAGCGACATGAAGGTTCCCTCATGTGGCGCGGTGAGGGTGGAGCGGAACGGAGAGGGGGGCTGCAAGCTGCGCCCCACCGCCAGTGGCGGCTGGGGACTGGGAGGCAAACCTTGCAAGCCACCCTGTAGGGGCAGTTCTCTCCCAGGCCCAGAGGCGGTGAGATGACCCGCACTAATTTGTACATATCCTTATACGGGATCCTGCCACTGTAAAGGAAGCAGAAGTGGGTTAATAGGACACTCAGAGAAGGTGGGAAGAAGTGATACTTGGCCACGAAGGACATGGCTGGAAGAGGAAGGGCGACTTCTTCCCTGGGGCCTGGCAAAGCCGGACCAGGAGAGACGGAACGGTAAGCACCGGAGAGGCGTCGCCTTGCCAGCTGCACTGACCCCAACTTTCTAAGGCAGTCGAGCCCGTCCAACGCCCAAGGGGACTGCCTGATGAGCAAGAGCACCCCGAGATACCTATCTAGCCCACAACTGGCCAGGTGCAGCGAATGGACCCGGCCCGAGCCAGGCCTCGAAGAGCAAAGCCCTCCGTTTGCGAGGGCCCTGACGGCCGTCAGGAGCCGATGCCAGGCGGCCTGCGAGCGGACAGCCGCGCTGCTTGTTTTTCGCAGACACGGGCCGCAGTCGGCTCCCCAGACCCGCCTGTCGGGCAGCAGTGGGACGTCAGCGTCTTTCCACAGACCGTGGGAGACGAATCTCCCATTAGGCTAAGGAGCACAGTTGGCACGAGGGAGTTTGCGGAGGGCCGTGCTTCTCTTCGCGGCAGACTCTGCCTGAGTCGAGTCGGGCGAGCTCTCCTCCCCAGGGCGGGGTGTGGGGGCCTCGGGGATCTGTGTTTGGAGAGCAGGCCCCTCTCCAGCTCACTCCCACTGCCTGGCTCACAGGCAGCTTGGTCTGATCAGTCAGAATTCCAGGAACAACGAGACCCATCGCACCGAGGCCCTCTCCCACGAGCCTGCTGGAGAGTTCTGGCTTCCTGTGGGAAAGACGGGATTAACCCCTGATTCGTTTTCAGTGGCTAAAGCACATGCTCAGTCGGGGACCAGAACCAGAAAGCAACAGCCAGGGAGCGGGATGCATCCTGGGACGAACCAGCATGGCCACCGGAAATTACACGCAAGCGTCTCCACCTCTGAACACGGCCCTCGGCAGCTGCCACGTGGAGACGAGGACTCTGCCTCGGCGCCACTCTTGCTGGCCTTTTCCTGATTTTGGTGTTGATTCCTCCTGTTTTTTTTTCAAATAGCAGCTCATCAGTGCTTCCAAGTCTTTTAACTCTCAAGAGGTGTTAATGTAACCATTGTTGTATTGAGATCGGGACATGAGTGGGTTGGTACTACTGTCCGTCGGCTGACGGTCTCTGCGACCTGCATCCATCTTCTTTTTGAAGACACTGGCTCACTGTATCCTTGCTGGCTTCCCCCTTCGTCTCTGAGAAGGCCAAAGGAACTCTAACCAGAGCAAGTTACACTATGGATTTCAGAGCAGACAAAAGAGGTTTTCTTTTCCCTTTTTGCAGTCTTCACAGCTCATATACCTAAGTCTCATGGGTAGTCCCCATGGGATTGTTTCTTCCCAGCAGCTGGAACGAGTGGGGAGGGACACGTTCAGTGCACATGGCATCTGGGTCCCATGAAGCCGGGGCTTCTGGGAGCTGAGGACGCCTGCGTGGGGCTCCGTGAACAACGGGCTCTTTTGTTAGCGGCTGGTTTCTCTTCTCCCATGTCCCCAATCCCACGGCCATCTGTGCTTTACAGACCAGTCACCCACACTTTCCAGTCGCTTTCTCATATGGTTTCTGTCAATTCTAATAACGATAACATAGGCGATTTAATATAATCTAACTAGTCTTCAAGGCAGGTAGGCGTCATTATTGCAGTTTTATAGATGGGGAAGCTCAGCCTGCCTAAGTGACTCGCCCCAGGCCGAGGAGCTGACAGCCGCAGGCCGGCTGCACGCCCCTCTCTCACACCACTGGTGCCGCTAAGCAGCCTGGCTACGAGACAGTAAGCCCACTGCGTGATAGGAGTGGTTTAGAGAACTCTGTGCCCTAAGTCGCTACTAATTACTGAGGGGAAGAAGAATTCCATTTCACAGCTCTAACCCGTAAAGCAGTGACTCAAGGTCCACGGCCTCACGGCAGGATAGGCTGGAGCTGGGGGAAGGGTCTCGGATTATGAAGGAGTTCCAAGTGGAAGCAACATGGTCCACTGCTGTGAGGGATGACGTTTCTTGTGGTATTTTCAGAGGGGACCAGAATGAACAGATTGGTGAGATAAGACCCCAAAGCTAGGATGGCACGAGACAGAAAAGTGCCCGAGGAGTGAGCACTCACAGAATCCTCACGCAGGCCAAAACGCTGCCTCTCAACTATAAAGCAGGAATCAGCAAACATTTTCTATAAAAGCTCTCGCAGCAAATAACCGTATTCTGAGGGCCATTCCACCTCTGTCACAACTACTCAGCTGTGCCTCGTAGTATGAGCACAGCCTGGGACAACACACAAATGGATGAGGCTGGTCCTGTTCCAGATATACTGCTGTTTGCAAACACAGGCGCTGGGCCCCATGTAGCCCACGGGCTGTAGCTGCCACGCCCTGCTCTAAAGCCCAGAGGGCGCGTCCCTGGAGAACTGCTGGAGAGTGAAGAGACCTGGGGGTTATCCCCACCACGTTTCTGACATTTGACTCAGGTTCATGAAATAAAAAACCATGAGTGTTTAAGGAATCGGCTGGAAGAACCACCTGGTGGTTTTTTAGATAAGTTCAGAGAGATCTCAAACTGTATCTTTTGCAAGGGATGAAATGCAAAACTCTACTGTCACTGATCATGCAGCCAGAAGTCCAAAAGTCCCAGAAAACCCTTGTAACCCTCCTGGGGACTCAAAGAAGTCCACTAATCGATGGGCAGGAAAAGAAGAAGAAAGATTCCTGGAAGCTCCTCAGGGGACTGAACCCTAACCCTGAGGAGTGGACTGTGTGATGAGACTGGCAAAGAAAGGGGAAGGCTGTCACAGAAGGAAAGAGGGGGATGAGGAAGAGAAAGAAACTAGGTCTTCGACACCAGAGCCAGGCTGAGGACCTGGCCTCTTCCGAGGGCCAGAGCCGAGAGCAGTCTCCTCTCTCTGCGGCAGACAAGCGTTTGGGTGGCTCCAATCCCAGCCTCTTCCTAGAGAACTCGAGAAGCCCCACTGGGGTGGCCCAGAGGCCTACTCACCATGCAGCTCTGTCATATTCTGCCCAGACGCGGACAAACTCGTCCAAGTGGTGAGGCCCCAGGATGGACGAGTCCCGAGTCAGGTACTCGAAGTTGTCCATGATGACGGCCACAAACAGGTTGAGCATCTGGAGGGCAAGCGGGGAGAAGAGGAGTGAGGGGAAGCCTAAGGCAGAAAAACAGGCTTCAAAAGCAATTCAGCGGTTTGTCAGGCTGCGGCCCTAGCCAAGGCACGGCTGATCCTGTCGAAGGCAACGCGTCTTCATTATTTGTACCACATATTTCATTGTGGGATTTACTTTTCGATGCTACTTTCTATTTGCAAAGTATTCCCTAGTCGCTTTCCACTTTTATTACCTGTTCAATTTTTTTAAAAATTGTTATTGTAGCAGCGGAAGGAGCAGCAGCGACATGGCCAGATGGCTAGAGAGAGCCAGGCCTGACACCAGCCCTCCCCTCCAGCCGAGCAGGGGACTGACGGGCTGTCTCAGAGCTGACTGCACGGCTCACGGGGTGACAACCTGAAGCTGTTCATGGCTCTTAGTGGCTTCCAAGGCCCTGTTCTCCTACTTACTTGTTCAACAACATCTATTGTGCGCCCACTGGATTCCAGACAGAGGCCCAGGCCTGGGGAAGTGGGTTAGGAACGTTCTCATCCAGGGGTGTATCCCTGTGGCTAGCGCATTGCTGAAAGCACAGAAGGCATTCGCTAGATGTGGTTAGCTGAATATCCTTAAAAGACTGATTTGGTGTTTAGTAGACACTGTAACATACTGAAAACACACAAATGTTACAGGTTTTTCGTATAATTTTCACATCATGCAATATTATTCATCTTCTGATTTCTTCTCAGCCTTTAAGGACGTAAGAACCACGGTTAGCTCACGGGCCTTACAAGCTGGGTTTGGCCCGTGGGCTGCAGTTTGCCGACCTCTGGCCTACATAGTGCAGTCGTTTAAACAGGGTTCACCTAGGAGAGACCAAGGGATGTGCGCGTTCAGCAAGAACCCTCGGCGGCAGCGTGGAGGGTGTGGCCGTGCCCCCGGAACCAAGCCACGGTGGGGCAGCAGCACAGACGGGGGAGGGATCGACAGGACCCGCCGACTTCCTCCTCATCCTGTCCACCCCGTCTGCATATCTGGATACCCGCCCACGGTGACGAGCACTGTTCTCGCTGTGTCCTGGCTGCCCAGCACCCACTCACTGCGCTTCTGCTCTCTGGGGGACCCACCCCCGCCTGTTCCTAGTTAATAAGGTTCAGGGGGCACCACCTGGGACCCAGGCTTCCACCAGTCATGGATCCCAGTTCCCTGGCCCTAGTGACTGGTGATCCGATCAAGGCCAATGACATGGTATTGAACCTCCTGGGCCAAAGACTCGTTCTTCCCGGTCGGCCTTGAGCGTGTGAGGACTGAGGTCTAGAACTGCTGCTGTGTCTGCTTGGGGCCATGGGCTGGGTGTCTGAGGAAACAGCTCACGTGGAGGGGCCCGACCAAGGGAACAAGGAGCCTGGTCCTGGCTAGGCCATTGGGGCCGAGCTCCCTTCAGCCCATCCTGCCCCACGACTCCTCATCGCCGGGCGCCTAGGAAACCCCTCTCTGCTTCAGCCGGATGCGGCTGGGCTTTCTGTTGCTTACAAGGGAAAGGGTCTTGCCTGATAGTGACCAGTCCGTGGGCCATGGGCGTGACGGCCAAGGAGCCTCTGTTAATGGAGGTGCCAGATACGCAGACGGGGTGCACAGGGTGAGGAGGAAGTCTGCAGGAAGGACCTCGCTGGAGTCTTCTCTGCAACACAGAGAGACTGCCGGCCCTAAGCACCAGCCTTCTTTGCCTTTGCCTCCTCGCGCACGTCCTCTGCTGCCTAGGATATAAGTGGAAGCCTGAGGTCTAGCCTCATGAGGGTGAGGGACTGTCCCCAGAGGTAACAGAGCAGAAAGGGCAAGGAGTCTGGGGTGCTGCCCACTCTGTGGAGCCACCCTAACAAGTCTGTACCCCCGTCTTCCAGGCTGCACTGGTGGTAAGGGAAATAAACACCCCTCCTGGCTCAGCCACTGTTATTTAGGGCGTTCTGTCTCGTGCAGCTGAACCCCACCCCAGCCTTGCTTTCTGTGGCTGGGACTGCAGCCACGGCGAATGCATTCAGTCACTGCATGGGTTATAAAGGGGTTTCCACGTATCCACACGTTTCTTTTATATTCCCTTCTTGGTACCTATTATTAATGTTAACAAAAACTCAGCATTATTATGGCTTTACATTTGCATAATCTTTTATAGTGTGGTGTGCACACTCACATCTATTATTTATTTTAATGTTCTAACTTTTGTGAGGCAGCTTTAATTAATACCAGCCTTCAAGGACACGAGTGCTTTCTGTACCCATTTGTATCTGTGGTGCCGAGTACACAGCCTGGCACATCACAGCATCTCAGTAAGCATTTCTTGAGAGGCTGGTCTGAGATGAGATGAGAGGCTGTGTGACTTGCCCAAGGTCACGAAGTCAATCTCATGTAGGGCTGAGATTTAAAACAGATCATCTCGGACTGAATATAGCCTCTTTAAAAATAACATTAATGTGAATTATGCAGTACCTTCCATCTCGAAATTCTAAAAGTACCTTTATGGTCCCTAATTAATTTTCTAGTCATATCTTTGGTTTCTTTTAACTATTTATTATTAAACACTTAAACCATGTAGGATAAGACTGAGATGTCTACACGTCCTCTGTATGCCCCATCTCACCCCCGTCAGGGGGCGCTGTGACCCCAGCATGCCTCTCGCCCTTCACTGCAGCTGAGGGGCTGTAACTCGGAGCCAGCTCTACCCCAGTGCCTCGCTCAGAGCAGGCCTTTCAATACCACTCAGTACAAATGCGCTGACTCTGTGAATGAATAACCTTAAAGTTCCAGTTAATGCCACTCTAAACTGCCCATCAGCCTGTTTTCATCAAACATGCTGCTTCCATATTTCCAAACAGGATACCGTTTTGTTTCATTTAAAACAACGTCCACGCCCATGAGAAAGGGGTGTATTAAAACACACGTTATCGGCTCACCGAGTAGATAATACTCCTACTACTAAGTCTTCTTCCCTTCCATTTCATGGAAGCTACAAACAGGAAGGAAGGTGTCTGGGTGACATCTGGAACAGCAACAAGCCAGGACCACGACAAGGGCCACCCAAGTCTCCGGTTACTACACTCCCGGCTACCCTAGCCTGCCGGTCACCCTTCACAGCTGTCGGCAAGCCCCTTCCCCACACCCGCGCGCTGGACGCGTGGCAAGTCCCCTCAGATCAGAGGTGAAATGGACCTGGACGTGAAATGGACCGCTTTTCAGCGGCCTGCTTTAGCTTCAGATGTTTGTACGGCCAGTGCTTCCGTAGTGAAGCTGAGCTGAGGGATGTCAGGGGGGCCGGAAACATCAGAAGGGGCTTCTCACGGATCTGGCAGCGCCCCGGGTGGTTCTGCTTGTCATGCTGTCTGAGGACGCAGGGTGGAGGTTCCTGGGTGCTGGTGTGCTGAGTCACGCTTTCCCCCAAAGAATTAGAGTGGCACCGAGGGCTCCTCACCATTTTATAAGTGGATGTGCGCCGCAGATTTTACTCAGTATTTACTAATACACAATTGTACCCCTTCGTGTCTATCAGGCTGGCCAACTGTCACCAAATATAACACCATGAGGGAGACCCACATCCACTCCATTGCACACTGTCGTCATCCTGCTCTCATTTGCTATCGCCTTATACAGTCAAGGTACCCTTCGCAAACAGTGCAAAGGTCTCCGTGAGAGAGAGAAGGTCTTCTTAGCTCTACTTAAAACACCTAAGGTACAGAATGGTTTACTCTAGATCACAGCGGATTCAGCATGAAGTTCAGTGCTCTAGCCACCAACCTCTACTCCCCTCGCCATCTCTTCTTGTGGCAATCCTGCCCGAGAAGCAGCAAAGATTTTTCTCAGCCGTGGGAAGTCACCCGCCCAGGAGTGTGATGCGCGCCCCGGCCTCTGACAGCCGTCCTGAGGGCATCCAGTTTCTCAGCCTGAGCCACGGGGTGTGTGTGGACGCACGCTGCCTGCCTGTCGGAGGGCTGGGCTGAGCTGGGGTGGGGGGGCCACATCTCGAGCCCAGGGCACGTCACTCACCAGGAAGGAGCAGAAGAAGATGAAGGAGACGAAGTACACGTAGGCCAGGTCGGTGCCGCAGCGCTCGCTCTCACTCTGCCCCGATGGCGCAGTGGTGTCGGGCTCACAGCCCTTCTCCCCGAGGCACGACAGCATGATCTCCTGCCAGGCCTCCCCCGTGGCGCTCCTGAGCCCGAGGACACGCGGGTTAGTGCGCAGGCCTGCATCCCGCTGCCGCTCTGGGCCTCTTCCCGACCTGCCCTTCCCTTTCTCTTGCCCAGCGGCTGCCCCCGGCGGCCACTTCGCCTCCCTCCAGTGCCTTGCACCCAGGGATGGAGCGCCAGCGAGGGCCCTCTAGGGCTCTGCCACCTTACCCACCGCCCCTGCTCTGTGAAGAACCTCTGCTGATAGTGGTGGGGACTCTGAGCCCCACAGAAACCCGGCCACCCTAGGTTTGAACCCTTAAACGGAATTTGGTCATCAAAAATCTGTCCCCACCTTCCCCGTATCAGAGCCCTAAAGAGCATGCTGAAGTCACATTCTGTGCATTAACTTCTGGGTCAAAAGCGCTGAGGGGACTTTCTAAACATCACTGTCATCAGGCATCTTGCGGAGGCACTGAGCACCCCTCCCCCACCGGACTTCCTCACAGGAGAAAGGGGACCGGGAAGATGAGCGGACCCGCTGTGTCCCTCGCGGGAGGCCCCACCCAGGCCGGTCACACGTGCAGGTACCTGAAGAGCAGCATGAGGGACCCGAAGAAGCTCCGGAAGTTGTTGTGCCGGTTGATGTGGCTCTCGTCGTCCAATTTGATGTTCCCAAAAACCTTGTGGAGAGAGGCAGCAGCACGCAGCGAACGTTAGGGGGCTGTGGGATGTGGCCGGCAGGTGCGCGCGCGGGGCCGGCAGGTGCGCGCGCGGGGCCGGCAGGTGCATGCGCGGGGCTGCCCCTGGTAGCCTGACACTAGAGCAGACGACGCAAGCCCAGCAAGGCCGGTGGGCCCCGTGCTTTCCTCCCACACCTAAGCTGGTCATTTTATTTCCATGGTACTCAGGCTGTCTGTCAAAGACATCGCCCCACGACAGGAGTCGGGGAAGAAGCCACCCCCTCTTCCCGTCTCAAGCAGCAATGATAGAAATGTCTGCATTTATGGATGCGATTTGTGGGAATTCACAAGCAATGTAGGTCGGGGACAGGCATCTCTGTCTTCCTGGGATGTGTCCCCGTCCACAAAGTCAAACTGCAGAAGGGCGACGCGACACTTCTATAATCTAGAGTCCGAGAAAAAGAGCACACGAAAAAGTCCAGGCCGGTCGAAGAAGATCAGGACAGCTGGGTGCTTGGAAAAGGAAACGGAACACGGAGTGGGGCAGGTGCGGATGCAGGAGTGAGTTTACTGATCTGCCGTTGGTCCTGGGCTTAGGACGTGGTCACCATACAAATTCAAGTGAAAAAAAAAAAAAAGGGAAAACCCAGAGAACTTTATCCAAAGACAGTGAATAATGATGGAGTCTCGGGCTCAGTGCAGCCCGGAGCCAAGGTCGACCCAAAGTCTCTTCAGATGAGCACTCCCCCCGCCCCCCGGCCACGCTTCAGATGTCACGATCCGGCTCACAAGTCACTGTTCAGATGTCACGATCCGTCTCACAAGTCACTGTTAGCACAACTGAAGGCTCACAGATCACTTTCCTGGCCATTTGAGATCATTTTCAGCTGATATTTAACACACGCGAAATGGGACATATTCCCCCCTAACAGTTTGCAGAATGTGCGGCTGAGGAACAACCTCTGCCCCCAGCTGTTTTGTTCAAATAACTCCCACTGACACCTGCTCTGGGGATTTGTTCTTCACATTTCTCAAAGCTCCAGTGCTACTCCGAGTCTCTCAGGGAGAAGGGAGAGGGCGCGCTAGGCAGCTCTGGGGGGGAGGGGAGAGAGGGGGAGGAGGAAGGCAAGAAGGCGACGGGCTCTGAGCAGACGAACAGCAGCCCTGAAAAAATCCCCAACAATCAATCGAGTCCGGACACCCCAGCAGGAAACTGTCACGTGGCCTCATCTGGGTTCCCGTCTAACTTCGCTTTCCTCCCGCCCTCCTGGTTCAGAATCCGCGATTTATCCTCGATTCATCATGTACTCAAAACTTCCTATGACACACGTTAAGTTGTCACCAGTTGTCTGCACTGTGGTTTTCTCCAACGCCTTATCTAGACTGGCTGGAGGGCACGCCGTGATTCTGCACGAGGTATGTATGTGCTAAGGACACCGGAGCTCTGCTAAGTGTACTCTAAGATCACTGTCAGGCCAAAAAATGGGTATTTAGTGCGAAGGCGGTCTTAAAATTTTTTTTCACCACTTTTTATTTTCGCTGTTTACTTAGTCATTGTCATTAACCCAAACCTCCTACATCCGAAGGCTATTGAAGAGAAGGAAGGAATACTAAGACCCTTCAGAAGAGTTATTGAAAGTATAGGCTTATATCCATTTCCACTGGGAATCACAGAGCTTTAGAACTAGAAAGGACCGTGAAGCTCTCTACCCAACTCCTCCGTTGTACTGGCGAGGGGGTAAGGCCCAGGGAGACGGGGTGACTGGTCTGCACAGCCGGTGTGCGGGGAGCTGGGACTGAGCGCCTCACCTCTGAGGACCTGTTGTCCCCACCCAGCGAGTTCCTTCCTCCATCACCTCCGGATTCCTCTGCAAAGCTCCCTTCTTCCAAGATGCCTTTGAAAGGTTGGAATAGCAGTTCTTCTCATAGTTTACTGCTATTTATAGATTTTCCCTGCCCTTTGCATTTGTTTGCATGGTTCCCTCTGCTTTTTAATGACTGTATGAGATGTAATCTTCCTAGTTACAAGCATGGGGGGGAGGGAGGGCTAAGAGCACACATTTAGCCCGGTGGCACACTCAAACTCAAGTAACCGTCAATAGCATCATCGTCATCATCAGTAGTATTAGTAATAGGTTGGTTTTGGAGATGGTATAATTTTAGTTTATCTTGCTTGAAAATTGAAAAAGGGGTGAGAGCTGCTTTTAGACATAAGCAAGAACAGAACTTAATCTTAAGTTTCATTGGGCTGTTCGAAAACATTTTAGTTCTAGAATCAAATATTTGAGAGTTAGAAGGCACTGAGCCCATCTTAAACCTCGGCTGGGGTTCAGCTTACAGCGTGCCCCGGACATCACCATCAAATCTGTGCTGAAATGCCCCCCGTGAGGGAGAACGCATTACTTCTCACCCGAGTCCCGTACTTTTTGACACTTGACATTCTATTGTATGTTTGGAGAACAAAACCATCCAGTAATGGGATAAGAAGATAAATGAAATTAGAAGTGCAGGCAAGAGGGGCGAAAGGAAAGACGTTCAGAGATGCCCCAGCAAGGGCTGCTGATGCAGCTCGCCTGGCAGGTGCGGCCAGTGGCTGCGGGTGGCAGGTACCATGGAGAAGACCAGTCTGCAGGTGGCCAAACTGCCTGGCTGCAGGAGACTGCCACTAGACTAGAGTTCTCGGCTGGGGTTTGGTCTCCATATCCCTAAGTCAGACACCCTCCCTGAAACAAGCAGAAGCCTCGGTATCCAGCGGGGTGGCTTGTTTTCAGTAGAAGCCCAACGACCACAAACGACAGTTGCCGCTGCAAGATCGTTTGGCCTCTTCTGCTCAAGGGGACTCTGGCTCCCCGCATAAACATCCACGGCAGGGACCCGAGCCATTTCTCAGTTCTAAAGCCGCAAACGAGGTGGTAACCCGACAGGACTGTCCAGAAGCTGCACGGCCCTTCGAGAGGCATCAGCAGCTGGAGCGTGGCCGCTGGGCCTCCCCAGGACTGGACATGCTGTCAGGACTCCATGAGTTGTGCCCAGTGGTGCATCTTAGCGTGTGAATCTCAGCCATTCAGATTAACTCAGACACACTCGGTGCTGTTGGATACAGGAGAACACCTGTCTGACATTCCTTTAGGTCCAGCTCAAACACCTGCGGCCCTGGGTGTTGGCTTGTCACGAACCCTATACCCTACGTAGTCTTAGGGGGGACCTCTCTGGCTAAGAACAGGGGTGCCATCTCTGCTGTGGTTCTGCTGCCATGCCCACAGCAGCCCAGATGCTCAAGAGTAAGCACCGTGGTCCGACGGCCCCCAGACCAGACCACCCTGAACACCTGAGCGGCCTGAGTGGGGAACCCAGCACGTGGCAAAGTCCCAAGGTCGCACTGCAGCAAGATCTCGGATGGGTGCCCCGGGCAAGAAGAGGTTCTTGCCAGAAACAACCTGGGCAACAAGTGCCCCCCGCCAGGCCCCGCGTGCACCAGCTCACCTGCATCCCGATGATGGCGTAGATGAAGAAGAGCATGGCGATCAGAAGGCAGACGTAGGGGAGGGCCTGGAGGGAAAGCAGAGAGGGGGCCATGAGTTCAAAGGCGGGCAGCCCCCAGGTGCAAGGCCCGCAGAGACTGGCGGCACGAGAACACCTGTGGGAGGTGACCTGCGGACACTCTCGGGACTCCCGTCCCTGCGGCAGGGAGAGCCACCCCTTGCAGATGCCCATGTCCTCTGACAGGTATGTACGCTGTTGGCCACAGAGTGGCTTTACCTCGTCAGGAATGCTCCCTCACTCAGAGTGTGGCCAGGATCTCCGATGACAGCTAGAAAAAGTTCCAGGGCCTGGGACCTATCTCGTCCCACTCTACATGTGGAATATTAGTAACCGGGGCAACTGCGATGCAAATTCCACAGCGAGCGTCCAGCTTGGGCTCCTTCGTCGCTGTACGACCCCCTCCCACCCCCTCCCACAGGGAGACCCGAAAGCGAGCCCGACACCAGGGTCTCCATCCTCCATCAGTTCCTAGAAGACTCCTCCAGCCTCTGATAAGACTTTTTCCCAATGTTTGAGCCTCCTGACATTTCATTATCTGTTCTGCCGCCAAGTCCCCAAAAGCCTGCCGAGTGTTAGCCACACAGAACCCTGCCACGGAGCGAAGTGGCATGAAACTCCGTGCTGGGCAGCTGCCTGCCACTCTGGGACGACAACATTTCACTCATGGGGGTGAAGCAGGCAAGGGGAGGAGAGTGAGCCAGGGAGCTGCCCTTGGTGACTGGGGGAGGACGCAGACGTGGGGCAATTTGGTTTGGGGGGCGGGGGGGCACTGCCATGCTGGGGTGCTCTCAGTGCTGACAAGGAAGCCCCGCTTCTTCACCCAGTGGGCTCCCTGGAAGAGGCTGTAACTATGTGTCTGTGGACAGCACGGACCCCAGGAGACCGAAGAAAGGCCTGCAGACGCCCGCGCCGGGCAGAGCTCAGCAGCAGAGCTGAGTGAACCAAGGGCCCCGGAGACGGCTGCCACATGAACACTGGAGAAAAGGGAAACCAGCAGCGTTTGCAGGAGGACCCCCTTCCCAGTAAAGCACGGACTCCCTGGGTCTGGGGGGCAGAACAGCTGCATTCCCAGGGGCCACAGGACGGCTCCCTCTGCTGAACAGAGGGGGCAGGGGGGCAGGTTTCCTGCCACCTGGGGCGCTGCACCTTCCCTCACCTATGCTGCCCTCCTGCCCGCCCCCTCCCCCTCCGCTCCACCCCAGAGTCTCCAGTCCCCGATTCTCCTCGCCCTACCGCCAGCTATGGGGAAAGGACGAAAGAGTCATTCCGACCTCCTCCTTAGCATGTTATAAATCCCAGCAAAATAAAGGAAAAGATGGAAGAGCGGGGAGAACTGAGCCGGGGCTGCTGGAGCAGCACGGGGCTGGAGGGGGGCGGGGGCGGGCAGGGCCGCGCGGTTTGTGATGTGCAGCTCTCAGCTGTGCCTGCGCAGAGGCAGCCTGTGTTATGCCGACGTTACGAAAACAACTTCCACCGAGTGTCTCAGGACGGTTCCCCAAAGGAAACACCTATCCATCAGTGTCACCGGCAGGCAGATTCACCTGTCTTCGCCGTCCCTGTGTATTCACTGGAATAAGCCAACCATTTGGCCATCAATTTTTGACAAGCTTTTTCTTTGCCTTCAATAGCACCCAGTGTTACAGAGAAGTGGTAACATGATAATATGACAGGCTGACACGTATTTCTTAAGAGACCGACAAACAGAGGTAGCTTGTTGGGCAGGCCTCTGAAAAAAGGTTTTACAGAGCAGCTGGTTTCAAATTCTGAATCCGAATTCACCTGAGACTCAGACAGTAAATTCCTGCTAAGGTTTTATATTTCTGCCATTTAGCTTTGGAAAAATGGTTTTCCAGAGGCCCTGTGGGAGTTCTCACATCAGACAATGACTCTGGAGATGACAGAAGGGCTGGTGTCGCTCCGAGGAGCCGGGACCTGCTTAGAGCTGGTCTCACGTCCCACATCCCCAGGTCCTTGATGAAGAAGCAAAGCAGTGACGATGGAGTGGGGTGAAGTACCCTCAAGGCGTGTGACGACAGGCAGCCGGCCCTGTACACGGACGGGGCGATGCAGGGTGCTTCGGCGTGCCCTGGGAGGGAGCACGCCTCATTACACTAGGCCCAGCCCCCGTGGACAGAGAAGATAACTGAGCAACAAAGTCGAGGTGTTTTTCTGGAACGAGATGCTCTCCAGTCGGAAGTGAGGTGACCGCTGCCCGGCCGAGCGGTGCTGTGGCTGGGAACGGCTGTGTGTACCTAACGCTTCTTACAAATGCCCATCTGCGGCCTTCGGCCTCCCAGCAGGAAAGGGACTTGGGTGACGATGCGCGTGGCCGGGCTGTGCTGTCTGCTCTGACTGGGCCGCCTCAGCCCTCGGAGGGCGGGCCCGGTGCCTCTTACCTTGAAGGACTGCACGAAGGTCCAGAGCAAAATGCGGATGGTGTAGCCCTGGCGCAGCAGCTTGATGAGGCGGGCGGCGCGGAAGAGCTTCAGAAAGCTCATGTTGAAGCCACTGGTGTTCACCAGCTGCTGGACCAAAAGGGAACGGACGGTTAGTGACGTTACAGTCAATTTACAGAGTCTGTGCACCGGCTTGTGCATATCTGTCCCTCATTTTGATTAGGAGACTGGACATGGATTCTGTCTTGTCTTTTTCATCCCATCTCCAGCTGAAGGGCCAGTGAGGACCAGCTCTCCAAGCCTTCCCAGGCCTGCCCCCGGTTGCCAGGGAGAAGGGCATGGGAGTACCCGGGAGGGGGCCCGCACACAGTCAGCAGAACCGGCCCCCCGGCCTTCTAGGGCGGCCCTGACTCTGCACTTGGAGCAGATCTGATAATCCCTCTGGCACACGATGGTCCTCCACGATTCGAAAGTTACCATCAGCTCCCCTAGTCTTCTCCGGGATGAACAATTTTAGGAAAACAGTTCAGGTCTAATGACTCGGAGGGCAAAGATATGGCGCCCCTTGTGCCCCTCGCGAAGCACCCAGCACAGCGCTGTGCCCTGGACCCTTTCCCAACCCTCGAGTCCTCCCCTCACCCGAGACCTGGCTGTGTGCGTCAGGCAACTGAAACAAGGTTCCCCAGACCCGGCGCCCTGCACGTTTGCACTTCGCTGCCTAAGCCTCAGGGGTGAGGAAGTGAACGCCCGACGCCCGGCGAGCTGCACGTCGGTGGGACGCCTGACACACGGCCATGTGGGCATCTCCGACGCTACCCACGCGCCGCGCTTCGCAACCAGGGCCTACGAGCCCTTCACCTTGCTGTCGGTCAGAATGATTTCTGTGATGCTGCCAATCACGGTGATGAAGTCGAAGATGTTCCAGGTGTCTCGGAAGTAGTTCTGCCGAGTGCATTCAGGCACGGAGCGTCGGATCAAAGAGGAAAAGGAAACAGGAAAGGAAATGAAAATGGAGGACAGACATCTTTCATTACGTGACGCTGTCACTGGGAGTTAAAACCTGTCAATTCATGCACAAGTTCATTCTAACCCAGGCTCCAGTTTCCTATTTCTAAGGAGAAATGCTATTTTCCTTTGCTAATATGGGAATTTCTCACTTGAGTAGCCGTTTCATTACAGTTTGAAGGTGTCACTGCAAAGCTCACATGTAAGAAAGATATTTGTGGCTAAGAACATGATGAAGTCCAAAATGAAAGATCAGCACTGTCACCGATAAGACAATACAATTATTTACAATATTAATCTCAGCTTTTCTGCAAGGCCCTATAAAATATACAGTTCTGTTTTAATATTCAATAAAAGTCACAAATGTGTTCTAGTGACTAAAGATCAAAGACATGACAAAAGTTTCCTTTAATTCCACTGAGCCTTTTCAAACCAACTGCTGACTGGCAGTAAGATGGACAGACTTCACTTTTCCTCCCTTTCTCGCCTCTGTCACACCTTTCAAGGGGGTGTGACGAAATGACATACGAAGGGCAGTCATAGCAGGAGCGGGCTGAAGGGGACGGAAGGGAAACAAAGGACCTGGAAATTGTACCAGCCAGTTAACGATCGCACAAGAGAGAGTGGGTTGCGTGCCTATCTCCAAGACTCAGGGGAACAGAGGCCTTGGACTCTGCTCCTTTAGAGAAACAGGACACTTGGGTCGCCCCAAAGTCACCTCTTGCCCATGGGTGGCACCTCCTATCAGAGGCTCTGAGGGCACTGGACCAGAGCACCCACTCCCCACCACACAGCCGGCATCGGTGAATCCTTCATGCATGTGCCCGATGCCGGGCCAGGCCGTTGGATTCGTTCCATTCACTTATTCCTCCCACGGAGCCTACAGGTAGGAAGTGATACCTCTGGCCACAAAATACTGAGCGGTGGGGCTGGCGAGAAGAGTGGGGAGAGAGATGGAACAGAGAGAGGAGAGGAGTGTGGGGAGAGAGAAGCTGCGTTAGATGAGCAGCTACTCAGGACGGACGCCGTGGAGGCCTTGGCACGCTGCCGAGTGGGCCACACGCAATTATCTAAGGCTATAAAGTGATTACTGTCTTCATTTTATGAATGAGAGAAGGAGGCTTAGAGAGGTTCATCTGATCCCAAAACCATAGGCACCTGCCATGTAGAGAAACTGAGGCACACAGCCTCACAATCTCACTTTCTGTTAAGGAAACGTACTCCTCCTTCAGGAGGGAAGCCAAGCCGAGTCTCCGAAACCTCCATCCTCAGGGCCCTCCTCGTCCCCATCTGGGGTGAGCATCCTAATTCTTGGACAGGCCCCAGGACAGTGGAGAGAACAAGGGTCCAGGCCTTAGACAGACGACCTGGAGTCCAGGTGAGGATGCTTCACGGGACAGTACGGCACAGACAGCAGGTGCAGCACAGGCCAGCAGAGGACCGAAAGTGGCTTTCAAGCCAGCCGGACCAGGGTTTGAACGCTGGCTCTGCCTTTCAGCGACGTTAGGAAAAGCGCCGAATTTTCCTGACCCCTTAGCTCGTCCATAAAGAAGACACCGCCCGTCTGGCGGAGCTGTCACGATGTAAAATGAACCTGCGTAAAGCACGCGGTATCTAACAGACAGCCAATGCCCGTTCCTTCTCTCCCTCTTCTCCCTTTTTAAAAATTCTCATTACGTTTTCCAATACTACTGCATTTTACTGTGCAACCTTTAAAAAGCTAAACAATTTTCTTAAACTTCATCTTCCTCATTTACCCTAACAGTAACGATAATGGTGATACCTGCCACGCCTAGCTCAGAGCCGCGGCAAAGCCCAGAGCACTCTATCGGTGTAAAGACAGGCTTGGGACTGGTGGTGCCTCTCATATAGTACAAAAATGTCTCTAGACTTTGGATGAAAATACGGGGTGCGGATGAGAAGGAGGCAGGCTTTGGGGCCAAACTCTCCGGTTAAGCTTGCAGTATGTATGTAGCATTCACCATAATTAGACACATAGTGGGGGCTTAAGTCACTGACGGCGTCGACACTGCATGCGAGCAACTGAGACGCACAGGAAACTTTCCCACGTGGCGCTCCCCACCACCCAGGTCGCCCTGCATGGGGCTCCGCTGTGTTATCCAGGCGTCTCTGTCGGGGGTAGTTTCTTTTTACTCCTCTATTTCCCCACATTTCAAACATTCAAAAGGGAGTCAAACAAACCACAATACAGCCACCTGCAATGGGCTCCCTTCAGCTCTCCTACCCAAACCATCAAATTAATGCCTTTTCAAAGAACCGTTAGGAGAGCAGGAGCAACCCCACAATCAACACTCACAGCTATCCAGCCGCCACCAGACGAGCCCTTGTTCAGATAACAAGCAAAGTTTCCCTCTTTGCGGGGAAAGCCACACACACACACACATGTACATGCATATATACATATATATAGATGTGTGTGTGTGTGTGTATAATGTGGAATGGTAGCTCACATGCTAAGTAAGTGTGAAACAGCTGTCAAGCAGGTTTATCTGCACCTCACCCGTCTCACGGTAAACACTGAGGCAGGGTGGGGGCAGAGAGGACTCTTGTTTATAGGAAACTGAGGCAAAGGGCTAAGTTGCAAGAATTTGCCAATCATAATTAGTTGAGAAGTAAAAGGACAACTCATGTCAGAAAAACTCATCCCAACCCTCCCAAACCCATTTCCAGAAGACACACAGGTCTGTATCTCTACCTCTAGCTCCCTCCCTCTCTCCCTGACCTCCTCCTTTCTCTCTCTCTACACACACACACACACACACACACACACACACACAAGGTCATTAGCCTTTTTCAGCTTAATAAACATTTTCCTTGTTGGCAGAAATTACTTTTTATGCAACTAACAGACAATTAGGTAAAATCTATCACCTGCTACATTTGAGGCTGAGAGGGA
>PVKZ01005943.1:0-43176 GCA_004027375.1 Macroglossus sobrinus | reverse complement strand
CTCCATTCTATCACACCGACTGGCTAAAGGAAGTGCTTGGTGAATCCAGGGTGGGTGTGTGAAGTCCATGAAGGGTCAGGACAATTCAGGAAGACTTTCAGAATTGCAGCTAAGACAAGAATTCTCCTTCCATGCTGGAGTCTCTTGTGCAGCATCCTGGGCTCTGTCTTGACTCACCTGACTCCTGATCTTGCCCCTGAGGTCTCCGGGCTTCTGTAGGCACATAGAAAGACAGGGAGGAGAAATAGACACCCAAGTATCAGAGAGTCCCAGGGGCACCCAAGCCTCATACTCAGCTCAAAAATGAGACAGGGAAGACGTCAGCTGCATTGTCTTCACTCCTTCCTCATTTATGTAAAGAGGACCTGGTGGAGAGCACTGCCTGAACCTCTTAGGGGAAACCTGGTATTTCAGCACTGGAAACCCATAGCAGGGTCTGTTCCTGTGAGGGGATTAGGCTGTGTGCCTTTTATGTGCTCCATGGGTCACAGGCTGTGGTGAGGAGACCTCTGAGTGCTCAAGGCCCAACTCAGGCTTTTCATAGTGGACCCTCAGGGACACCAGGTGAGGATCTGGTCCATGGAGTGCACAGATGTTGGTTCAGACACAACTGTTTCCCAAAAGGAATCTTTAAGGTATTCTCTTTTGGGATGCCTGCCATAATTATGTGATCAGAGGAAAGACAGCATTTAACCCCTCCTCACACAGACCTTTGGATGTTGTCCTTGCAGAAGTCTACAATCTTGGTTTTTTTGTTAATGGCCTAGATGAAGCTAAAATGGATAATTACGTCTGCAGATATAATCTGGATGTTGCCAAAGTCTACCGTAAGTAACCCCCTTGGTGCTTCTAAGTGACAAATTTTTCATACCACGTTGTATTCCACTCAGCTAGTCAAGCTCTAAAGCTTTTACTGACTTGCTGTTTATACTGTAAGGACATCGGCCATGTGGACACATGCAAGGAGAAACCTGGCTAGAAAGCCGGCCACCTCTTTCTTCATATGCAAAGCCCAGCACCACAATAGCATCTTGGAGCAGGGCTTGACCCCTGCCCCAGATGGGTTTGTCTGCTGGGTCTGCTTCATAACTGCATTCCACCACACTTTGCTTAGCTCTCACTTCCCTTGAGAGTGAGTACCTAAATCCCACGAGTCTGCTGGTGGGAATTGGAGGCAGCTCTGGGACTCTGAATCTGTGCCAGATGCACTGATAGCTTTCGCAGGAGTTTGTGTTCACCTTGGAATGAGAGGGGATGCCAACTGTCACGCCTGGGCCCTGGAATTTGGCATAGGCATACACCGCATGTGTGACCTTGATCAAACCAGTGTTCTGTTCTCAGTCTCTTTTTTTTCTTCTGTAAAATGGGGCCACTATGGTAGTGGCACTAAGTCCAATAGTATATGTAGAACAGTAATGTATGAAAGGCTTTCATGCACATATTAATGAAATACTCAGGCATCAGATGGACCTCCATGATGATTAAGTGGTCAGAGGAAGCGCACCGTTGGGGCAGGTTGATATTGTGTGGGCAGCGCTGAGGTGGGTATAATCTTTCCTACAGCGTATGGGGTACAGTTGGATTTTCTGCATCTTTCTCGCCTCTCCCAGTTACATTTACTTGATACATTCATTTGATATTATTATATTATGTTTAATGACTTTATTTCAGGACCATCTGCTAAACCCAGAACAACTGTCTGCTTCACCACACTTCATTCGCCATCTCTCCTTCTTTCCCCTATGTCCAGAATGGGCCAGGGGTCTGCCTTTGCCACATTCTCACACCACACAGGATGTAAATGACCTCAGGGAAATTAGGTTTCTTCTGGTCTGTACTTACCAAAAAACTGAGTAACTCATTTACGTAGAAAGCTAACATTTATTGAGCACTTACTACATCACATAATGTGCCTTACATATACTATCACAATTCTCAAGAGACTTATTATTTCTTTGCATGGGTGCAACCAGAGAGAGAAGCCATTAAAGAGTTTGCTAAAGGCCAGCCCCTAATGAAGGAAAAATTTGAAAATAAACACAGGTGATCTGATTGCCCAGTCTGAGCCTTCCACCACACTGATATGACAGTTCTTGAAGAAGGTGGGACACAACCTATCCCCCAGGAAATGTGTCAGATTCTATCTCTGTGGTCTGTGAGCATACTTGTTTTTACTCTAGAGATCACCTGTGTTTCTCTCCAAAAAAGACCTGCAGCAAGAACTTGCATGGGAGTGCCCATCTCCCAGTCACAATTCCCTCAGCAGACCATAAACCTGCACTCAACTAGGGGCTTGCCAGAAGTGTCCAAACAGTGCTATTTATTGTCAGGATTGATTTCATTGTTTTTAATTACATTCTCCTCTAATTAAAACATCTAGAAGAACATTTTAAGATATGTAGAAAAGCTTAAACAAAAAAATAATTTTTTAAATATTTTTTATTTTCAATTAGAGTTGACATTCAATATCATTTTATAGAAGTGATTCCCACACTTAGTCTAGTACCCACTTGGCACTATACATTGTTATTACAATATTTTCAACCATATTCTCTATGCTATAATTTATGACCCCATGACTAACAATAGTGTAACTACCAATTTACAATTTTTAATCTGCCACTTCACTCATCTCACCAGCCTCCCCACCCAGCAACCATGCTTTCTATATCTATGAGCTTGTTTCTGGTTTTTTTGTTGTTGTTTTTGTTCATTTATCTTATTCTCTAGATTCCACATATGAGTGAAATTATGTGACATTTGTCTTTCTTGTCTGACTTACTCCACTCAGCACAATACCCTCTAGGTCCATCCACATTTTTGATGATGGCAAAATTTTATTCTTTTTTATAGCTAATAGTCCATCGTGTATATGTACCAATTTTTCTTTATCTATTCATCCATTGATGGACACCAAGGTCACTTCCATATCTTGGCTGTTGTAAATAATGCTGCAATAAATACAGAGATTAACAAGCACATGTTTCTTCAGAATAGTGTTTTGTGTTTCTTCGGATAAATACCCAGAAGTGGGATTGCAGGGTCCATTTTATCTTGTTATAGTCTTTGTTTTAAAGTCTATTTGGTATGGTATAAGTATTGCCAGCATAGCTCTTTTTGTTGGATTGTATTCATTTTTATGAAATATCCTTTTGTATCTCTTTGCTTGTAGCCTGTATGTGCCTTTTTATTCCTAAGGGAATCTCTTGTATGCAGCATATGTGAGGCTTTTGTTTTCTTATCCATTTATCCACCCTATGTCTTTTGATTGGAGCATTTAATCCATTTACATTTAAAGTAATTGTTGATAGATATGTAGTTATTGTCATTTTATTATTCATATTGTTGAACTATTTTTCTTCTTTCAGAAGTCCCTTTAACATTTCTTTTAATACTGGTTTGGTGGTGATGAATGCCTTTAACTTTTTTTTTTTTTTAATCTGAGAAGCTCTTTATGTGTCCTTCAATTCTCAATGACAGCTTTGCTGGGTACAGTCATTTTGATTATAGGTCCTTTCTTTATATCACTGAATATTTTGTATGGATCCCTTCTAGCTTGCAAAATTTCTATTAAGAAATCATTAGATAGTCTCAAGAGAGCTCCTTTTTAGGTAACAAACTCCTTTCCTCTTGCTTCTTTTAAAAATCTCTTTGTCTTTAACTTTTTATATTTTAATTATGGTGTGGCTTGGTGCAGACCTCTTTGAGTTGTTTGGAACTCTGTGCCTCCTGGGCTTGTATGTCTAATTGTTTCCCCAAGTTAGGGAAATTATCCACCATTATTTTTTAAAATAAGTTTTCAGTTTCTTGTTCTCTCTTGCTTCTCCTTCTGGTACCCATTATGATTCAAGTGTTGGTAAATTAACTGCTGCCCAAAGGCCCCTTAAACTAGCCTAATTTTTTCAGATTTTTTTTTCTTTTGCTTTTCTGATTGGCTGTTTTCTGCTACCTTACCTTCCAAATTGCTGATTTAATTTTCTGCTTCATCTAACTTATTGTTGATTTTCACTAATGTATTTTTTATTTCAATTATTGTATTCTTCATTTATGACTGATTCCTTTTTATGCATTCTATCTCCATTTTTTTTTTAATCTTTTTGCCAAAGCTCTCATTGAGATCATTGAGCATTCTTATAATCAGTGTTTTGGACCTTGCATCTAGTAGTTTCTTTTCTCCATTTTGTTTAGTTGTTTGTTTGGGGTTTTTTTGTAGCTTTGTTTTGTTCTTTCACTTTGGACTTGTTTCTTTTCCCTCCATTTTTCTTGCCTTCCTGTGTTTGTTTCTATGTATTTGGTAGAGCTGCTATGTTTCCAGTCTTAGTAGAGTATCCTTATGTAGTAGGTGTCCTCTGGGGCCCAGTGGCATGGTTTCTCTCATCACCTGAGATTGGTGCTTTCTTATGTGGGTTGTGTGTGCTCTCTTCTTGTAGTTGAGCCTTGACTGCTGTTGGCATATCAGTGGGTGGGATTGACTGTGAGGCTATTTTGTTATGAGGGCTGGTAAAATTTCATTTTTTCATGGCTGAGTAATATTTCATTGTAAAAGTACCACATCTGCTTTACCCAATCATCTATTGATAAGAAGTTAGATTGCTTCTATAATTTGGCTATTGTAAATAGCACTACTGTAAACTTTTAAATCGTTTCTACACATTTATACTATCTGTCTTAAGTGGAATGTTTTTATAACTTAAAAAACCCTTAAAAATGGCAACTGAAGTATTTAGTTTAATCAACATTGGTCTGAAAACTCCTTTCTTGTCAAACATGCTTTGCTGCCATCACCTTGTTCTCCTGATTCTGAACTATAATACTTTATGGGAAAGTCAATCACATTCTTAGAAATTTTTTTCCACTAATTCCAACCATTCTACCCTTCAAACACAAATTCTTTCCCCAAACCATACTGGTGATTACTTTCATTACTGGCACCAATGAAGGGGTAAAATAATTCAAGAGTTCATAACATATCTGACAACTGAGTTAGGACCAAAAAGCTGGTTCACGTGGAAATGACTATTCTGTAGGGAATAATTCTGACCTACGGCTACAGTTCAAGGACGTAAAAAGAGTTTGGGCCCAGAGTGAGAAAGTGTCCCAGCTACAAGTTATGAAACTGTTCTGAGCTGCTGCAATGACACCTTCCAAACCCCCAGAACATAACAGAAGACAAAAACAAAGCCCCAATTCCCTGCTCAAGCCTCCCATCTCAATGAAGAGCATTACCATTTACACATTCACTCTTGTCAAAACCTGCACATCTTCCTTGATTCCTCTTCATTTTCATCCCTACATTCAGTCCACCACAAGTCCTGCTGTCCCTTTGACCAAAACATATCCAGACCTGGCCAGCACCTCATCTGATGTATTATACTTATACTAAAACCTGAACCTCTTTCCAGGACCCATGAGGCCTTCCCCAGTTCTCCTCTTTTCCTGTTCAACAAACACAGCTAGTTATGCCTCAGGGCCTTGGCACATGCACTCTGATGGCCTGGACACTCTTCTCTGGAATCTTTCCCTGGCTTTCCCTCATATGCTTGTAGTTCCAGTACCACCTCTTTAGAAAGACCTTATTTTTAATAGAAATTTCCAGCACTATACAAAAATAACAAAAAATGTATAATGAACTTGAAACAGCCACCACCCTACTATCATAATTATTAACTCTGATTAATATAATTTAGTTGATACCCTTACTATTAATTATTTTGAAGCAACAGACATTGAAGTATTTCATGTATAAATATGTCAGTTTCTTAAAGAGAAATTGTATCCTTAAAGATAGCACAGGTCACCCGTTTCTAAGCAGCTGTCACTTCTCCTCCATTCACTATCCCTTATTTATTGATATCACAGTACTTTTCACTCTTGTGCATTTACCTTGTTCATTGTTATTTCATTATCCATGTCTTTCTCCAATCCCTGAAATATAAGGTTCTTGAAAGCAGAGACTCTGCCTGCCTTATTTCCTTTAAACCAAGAATACTACATAGTGCCCAGAGCATGACCTGTGCTCAGAAGTAAAGCAGAGAAAATAAACTGGCATATGCCAAAATGTTACCTCTGCTTGCTTAAGTCAGGCAGAAGGGAAATGGGTAAATGAACATATCCATTGATATTATTCTCTTGTGACTATCTTTTAGGCAAAAAATCCACTAATATTACAGTTGAAAAACTAATATGCCCAGGACATGTATTTGACAAAGCTGGACAGTAAGTATTTTGAGTTGGGAGAAGGGCAGTTTTGAGCCCATGAGGTATCTATAATGTGGACTGCCACCTCTGCTTGGGCACTGCTTGCCTATCTCTGGGAGAGTTCAGGGAACTCTCCAAAACCACCCTTATTGGTGGTAGTCCCTCAAGGTGCTCAGGGATCTGCTGTGACCTGTTTCTGTTGAGAGGGTGAGATAGGGGAGACTATGTGCCCAAAAGATGGTAACTTTGCTCCTGGCAGCCTTTTCATGCTAAGCCAATATATTCTACAAATGCAGAAGAATTTCTTGGCAATAGTGACACCAAGCAGCCATCCTGGTCACTCAGATTATGACCACAAGAGGATCTGACCCCATGCTGGTCCCCCCACTGCCTTGTCAGTCTTTTTTGCAGAAATTAACCTTGTAGTGAATTTGATAAACTCTCCTTACCCATGTTATCTTCTGGTTTGCCCCCAATGCCTGATGTTCAAAGTTATTACTATGAGGAGAGCTGTGCCCTACAGGTAGAGCCAAGTTCAAGAACCATGTCTACACCGGCAGGTGGTCACCATCTACTCTTTTGGTTTTTTAGGGTGGTCATCGTTGAATACAGCCTCGACAACGGTGTCAGCTTTGAAAACATAAGCTTGAAAGTCACCAGTAAAGACTGCGTGAGTATTAGGATGAGTCTGTGCAAAGCACTAGAGAAAAAGACACCCTGTAGAGGCAAGACCCCCAGGAAGGCCCAGAAGGTAGCTTGTGCAGAAACCTCACAACCCATTCTGGGCCCTTAGACTTTCATGGAAGAGCTATCCTTTCCCTTCAGGTTTGGGTATTACCCTGGAAGTGTGTCTACAAGACACCTGGGTATAACCAGCTGACAAGGTTTTGCAAAACTTCTGCCTTTTTCGTGAACCAAGTGTCATTGAGGCACATGGAAAGACCAATTAATTATAGTTCTAATCAGACTCCAAAAATTATGCCAAGGCTCTACCTCCTCTGTCCCCCACCTTGCCACCACCCCTGACCTAGATGTCTTGGTGTGGGAAAGACCAGGAGAACATGTGCTAGGGGCAGAACCTCTGGAGCAAATGGTCCCTGAAAATCCAGGCTCAGGAACAGAGGATCTGGAGGGTAAGACCAGCAGTGGCCCATTATAGTCAGGGTATGCTCCCATTGAATTGGTGAGGCTGTGGAAAGGCTCTGAACATACTTATGATCATCACAGCTCCTGGTCCCCAAGCCTGCTTGGGGAACACTAGCTGCCATTTTGAGATGTCATCAGTCTCCTTTCTTCCTCTCATCCTTTCTACTGCTCTTCAGCTGTCCCTCTCTAACTCTCTCTGACCTCCACAGAAAGATTATCTCCCTTATTTGTGGGGAAACTTCAGGGCTGTAGAAAAGGCCAGGAATTCAGCCCAGAGAGGAGCACCTGAAAATGAAGTGCTACTCCCCAGGTACTGCTTCTCGGAGCTCCACATCATCTGGGTCACTTAACCCAGGAGCATGACATGGGCAACAAGGAACATTAGCATGGAGAGGAGATGTGATTGAGAGGAGGTTCCGTTGTACCTAATTGCCACCACCTTTATGTCCAGTATCCGCTTCTGAGGGTTCAACAGTGCTGACAGACCTCCATCTGAGTCTGTCTTCATTTGTCCCTGGACATCCATCCACTCACAGGTCAGCAAACTGAACTGACACATTTGCCCATCAAGCGTCCCACCTTTCAACAAGCACAGAGAAGAACTTGAGCAGCCTTGTGGTTGCAGGCCTAGCACAGCAACATCACCATCAGCCTCAACTTTCCCTCTCCTTTCATCCGCCTTGTCTCCTGGGCACAGGCTCTCTCACCCTTCCCTCTCAGGTTTCTCTGACAGCACAGCACTGGGTTTAGGGGAGGGCTGTGCAGCATGCGGGTCCACAGATGCCTTTGGTTATAAAAACAAGAAGACAATAGATCCCATTCCTTAAGCCCCCACATGGGCCTGTGCTGTGCTAGGACTTTCTACAAACTCTCTCTAAACCTCACAAGTGCCCACTCATTTTCTCCTTACAGATGAGTAAATAGAGGCTCAGAGAGATTGAGTATCTTTGCTCAAGATTGCAAATCCTAGAGGTGGAGACAGAGGCTATGTGGAGATGGAGCAGGGTCTCCCACCTCTGCTCTTGCACCCCCACCTCTCAGTGGGCCCCAGCAGCACTACCTCACTTATCTGAATATCTAGCTTTTGTGGTTCTCACAAAACACTTGTCTTGTTAGCCAAGGCCTTCAGTGAGAGCTTGCTTGTCACTCCATGGAGTATTCCAGACTTCCTTGACAGGACTTTGGGACAGAGTCTCAAATAGCTCCCTATTGTTTCCAGTTCCAGCCCCAGTCACCTAGCCCCACTGTAATCCCTGAAAGTGAGGTAAGGCAACATGTGGAGAAAGGAAATACTTGGACAAGGCAGTTGGTTGGTGATGCCTGGTGGTGGTCACCTGGGAAGAGGGGAAGAGACCACCCAGTTCCACCACAGACTTTTGTCATGTGTGCTTTCTGCAGGATAAAGGGACAACTGTCTCCTCAACTACTCCATCACCTGCCCCACCTTCTATCCGAACTTCTGTCCCACCACCCGCCCCACCTCCTATTCGAACTTCTGCCCCACCACCTGCCCCATCACTTGCCCCACCACCTGCCCCACCACCTGCCCCACAGTTCAAACCCGTTAGCAATCTATACGTGGTTGGCTTCATCTTGGTACTGTTCATGTTCCCGTTGCTGTTCTGTTGCATCCAGTGCTGCAAGAGGGTAAGTGACTCCTGCCCACAAAGCTCTGTGACCAAGGTTCACTCTTAACCACCTGCCTGATCTATGATCCTGTCTGTGGGAAGTTTCTCATCAGCTACAATATCATTACATAAGCAGTTAGAAGTACATAACTCTGTCAGGCATTCTTAGGCACAGACATAGCCTAGGATTCTGAGGAGCCTACTACCTAGTGTTTGCCTCAGGGAGTTGGCCTATGGGCTGCCTTGGACCTGGAGAGAAATTACCTCGGACCCCTGAAAACAAGGCCGCATCACAGCAGACAGGTGTCTGGAGACTAAATTGGATGTTAGGCCTGGAGGAGACTGCTGCAGGTGAAGAAAGTAGAAGTGTTTCCACAGGAGGCACAAATAGCTCCAGAGGGAAAATGATGGTAGTAGGAGGATTTGTAACCTCTGGGGCAGTTGTGTTTTTGAAAACCAACATGGGTCTCTGCATATCCATAGTGCCTTCTGTTCTTTATTCTTCAGTCATTACTAAGCACCACTATGTACTGGGCCCCATGATGGGCACAGAGAAACAGAAATAAGGTGACCACCATCCTCGCAGGAGCTCAGAGTCTGGTATCTGGTCTGTTATTGTTTCGGGGGGTGGGGTGGCTATGGAAGAGAAAATACCAACTTTGTAGGGTGTGGGAAGTGCTCTGTGAAACCAGAGCAATAGCAAAAGACAGAGATTGGCCCCTGGGAGGTGGGAAGCAAAGGCACTGGCTACCTGAGTTTGTAAAGACATAAACCAGTGAGCTGGATGAAGAAAGAGGAAAATCAGAAGAATAAAAGAACAGAGCAAAACAACAAGAAGCAAGCAGGTCTGATTTCTGCAAATGTGCTGAGTAGTGAAGAGAGAAAGCCTATGGGTGGGGGAGACTATCATCCCTGAAGGCTGCGAGGCCAAGGATGTCTGCATGGGGATGGAGATGCAGAGGAGAGAGAAAGGACAGTGGGCCCCGTGCTTTGTCTTCATATAATTGTGGGCAGCTGAGAGAAACTACTTTGTGTGGTGCCTCTACCAAGGACCAGACTCCTTAGTCTGGCTGTATCCCATCAACCCCACAGGAAGCTGCTGGTTCCCTTTTGATAATTGAAGAGCATGAGGCTCAGGGAGGTGGAGGCCTGTTGGCCATGAACACTCAGGCAGTGGGCACCCAGACAGACACCCTGAAGTCCATGTTCGGTCCTGCTGCTGAAGAGCAGGGTCCCCCTGTCTACATGGCTGAGCCAGAGACCTCCACACACTTTCCAGCTGTGCTTATGTCCCTTTATCATTCTAGACCATCAAAGTACTACCATCAGTGTAACCGATAAAGATAAGTGGTGGTTTTGTCTTGATGTCATCAGTAAGCCCGATGTGCACTATGCCTTTGACAATGAGGCTTCTGACAGCCTATGGGGCTATTGTATTCCACACACCAAGAGATCCACCTATCTGGGCAGAAAGCTGGGAGAAAGAAGAAAGTGACAAAAGCAGAGGGGAGCCCCAGTGAAGAGTAGAAAATCACAAAATGACACCCAGACAAAACCCTCCCTGTGCTTGTGCTCCCAACACAGCCTGATCCAGGGCCTTTGTCATTGCATTAACAGCTTGGGAGAGCCTGTTTCAGCTACTGCTATGATCCCTACTGAAAGAAAAGATGCTTTATTGTCAATTCCCAAAGGGCTGTTTGTAGGAGGTATCTTGCCCAAGAGGAGTTGAGCTTTAGGAAAAGGAGCCTCAGGTCAGGGTCCACTCCAAGCTCTGGTGTACATTAAACTCCAACTCCTTGGTGTCTTTCCTGTCTCCTGCCAGTGTAAGGGGCTTGGCTGGGGGTGGCCGGTAAGGACTTCAGGGCTGAGAAGGGTGAACAGACTGTGATCTGGCACTGAGCTGTGAAGAAGTCTCAGACAAGGTGAGCACAGGAACCAAGGGTTAGGTGCACATGTTGTGGCTTTCCAAGGTGGGGGCCCATAAGAAGCATTTCTACCTGGGCTATAATATCCCAGAAACAGCAGGGACATGGCCTGGGAACTGGTGGAAAACAGGCCTAAGATTCCAAGTACACGTCCCAGAAAGTTCCTGTGCTGGTTGCAGTGTGGCCTGTGGGGAGGCTAGATCCTCTAGAGTCAGGGGAATACAACCCTGCTAATGCTCACCCTCCTGCCAGCCCTCCATTACATCATGTATTTCAAGACCAGGCTTCTCCAATGAGGGCAGCTTTGGTTAAAGCAAGGGGACAGGAAAGAATTTGCTGGCCTTCCTAAAAGGAGCCATATTTGCAAACTAAAAGGAATTTTCTTGTGTTTACCGCATTCTGTTATGTACAGGCTGCTACTAATTTTTCCTTAACTTCTCCAACCAATAATTTCCAAGTGGCTAAAACCTGACAGGTGTGGGGGCAACAGATGGCATGTGTTGCACCCAGTGGCTGCCAGACAAGGAAGAAGACTGTTTTCTCTTTCTAGGAGACAAAAACATATCCAAGTGTGATTATTTCTTGTTGTGCGTGCCAAGAAAACAGGATACGAAGAATGGAGGTGAGAAGGGTTATTAAGAAGGGAGCTGTGACACCCAGTCTAGGGTGTAGGAGGAGGAGGACAGCTTGTTCATGTCACATAAGCCTGAGACCCGAAGGTGTGGCTTACGTGAGATGAGAATTATGGGCAATGGACTTGGAGCTTTTGGATCCCCACTCTAGAGTCTCCTCTTGGAACAAGCCTGGTTAAAGAATGTCAGTGGCTGACTCACATTCGGCCAGTCGCTGGTTCTCACAGAGGTTGTCATCAGTTCCACCATTGGCTTGAGTTTCATTGATCAGTAGATGAATGAGTAAAAACAAATTGAACCACTAATAAACTGGCAGAAGTCAGAAAAATAAATTATACCACTATTAATACTACTCAGAAATGCCAATGGCTTCTACTGTTCTCGCAAAAGTCCCCTCAGCAAATTGCCCTTATGACATTGTCCTTGGGTCCCTTTGAGATGTAGAATCAAGGAATGCATGGTAGAGGGAGCTGAAGTAAATGTCCTTTCTCTAGGAGGTGCTATTGTCCATTCTGGTGAGGGAGAACCCAACCTAGCAAGGGTGAAGAGTGGAGGGCATGAAGTGACAGGGATGGAAAAAGCTCAGCCCAGGTGGCTGATTTGAGGAAGAAAAATCCCCACTTTCTCTGCTCAGTATATCTCCATTCCCTAGTCGTGCTTCTGCCCCTATCAGATCCACTGCTTCCTCCTTGAGATTTAGATAGCAGCTGGAGAGCTAGTTCTGCCTCACCTCTGACATTCAGTGTGGGAGCACAGAGAAGCCATGACATACCTTCTAGATAAAGAGGAAATCACTTGCCACAGTCTTGTATCTGTTCACAGGGCCTGACCTCACTTCCCCCCACCCCACCAACACACACACGCCCAACCAAGTCTCAGAGAATTCAGAACTGCAGGGTCCTGCAATCGTGATGCCTTTACCACTGGGTCTGGGGTCAGTCCTGGTCTTTTTTCTTTCTTCCCCTTCTCCACTATTTACCATACCCCAGGAACAAGAACATACCCCTGAGCAGAACATGGGTCTTCTTTCCTGCCTTCTCCTCATGTGTCCCTCAAGTACATGTCTTCATCATTCTGCTCAACTCCTACCCAGGCCTCCCATGCCCATCTGTGTTTCCTCTTCAGGATCTATCCATGGCCCCAACAAATTGCCTCCAACATTTGAACTTTTCTTCTAAGAGTAGCCCCAGACTTCTCCTACACACAAAATATTGATGTGTTCCAGATCCTAAACAATGTGTGACTCACAGTGCCAAACTCCCATACATACAAGCTGCCTCACTCCTGCCCCAGGTCTAGACTGCTGTGATGTCTCCGCAAGTTCCTGGGGACAGAACCCTCAGGATCTGTCCATGAGCCAGAGGGGATTCTACTTTCTGGAGGCAGTGTTCGTTCCTAGAGCTTCCTCACAGCTACATCTGCTTTTCAGGGCAAACTGGATACCTTGTGTGACTTTGTTCAAAGCTGCAACCAGGTAAGCAGAGGCACATGATGCTCCCCATGGGCTAAAGGCCTTGCAATTGTCAAACACATGACAATTGTTCTCTGAGACTGTGGATCAGAGAGCCTTATATAGGCATCTGCCAATGAGGATGCTCAATACATAAAGAAATGTGACTCAGGCGCCTCCCAGGTTGAAGATGGACATGATACACTTGCATTTCCCTTACATGTGGTCTCAAGAGTATGAGGAAACTCTTATCTAAAGTATTACTCCATATTTCCTAACTTAAGAAAAGAGAGCTAGAGAGCAAGGCAGTCCAGCAAGTTCTATTGGGCATACAGTCCATTATCTCTCCCCACTGACCACCTGACCCTATGGGTCTGCTGACTCCACAGCATTCATTGAGCATCTCCTCAGCTGGTCACTCAGGTGCCAGAAGTAGTGGTGAGCATGGTGACACACTCCCCTCTCCCCATTGTGTCTGACCAGCACGCTCTGGTTTTACCAGGTAATAAAAACTCCCTCCTTGTGTCATTGCCTGTGACTTAGGGAGAAACCAAATTGTTACAATTGTCCTCCTGAAAATTTAGTTATAATGATGGCTAATTTTTATTTAATCTTTCCCATGAATTAGCTGGTAGCCTAAGAACTTTACATGTTTTTGCTCTTTTAATTCTGTCACTAACTCTATAAGTAGGTACAACTATTACTCCAGTTTTACCAAGAGAAAATTAATACACAAAGGGCTGAGTGACTTCTCCCAGGTCACAAAGGCTGGGAGTGGCAGAGCTGGACTTGAATCCTGAGGCCTGGCTCCATCCATCTCATTACCCTGTCTCATTTGGAGTCAGCACTCTTGATCTCATGATGGTTACCCCCAAACGACTAGAAGTCTGCCCTACTCAGGTCCCAGGGCCCAATAAGTGTAGTGCTCCTGCCTCATCTAGGAATCATCTGTCCTAAGCCTTTCCATGCTTAGGAATCATCTGTCCTAAGCTTTTCCATGCTTAGACCCTTTGAACATACTGGGCCAGGAATCCTGGAGGATGCTGTCATCCTCCAGGTCTATAATGAAGGATGCATTGGCCACAATCAAGGAACACTGGCTCTTAGTAAGTGAGTAGGTGGCCATTTAGAAGTTCTGTGCTGTACTATTCTTGTTCTGTTCTAAGAGGTCCTGAGTTCTATGGCCTTCACAGAGCCTGACACGTACTGGAGGGTGCCCCAACTGCCATTGCCTTACTTGCCTTTAGCCAGGTCTAAGGGATATGGAAATGGTTTATACATTCAGCACACACTCACCTAGAAAGAATGACAATGTTGGAGCTGCAGGGAGATTCAGGACTTGTTCTTGCTTTCCAAGTTCTCATTCTAGCAGAGAGCAGACAGGCTCCACATTACAACAAAGGGAGTCCAGAGTTAAAACACTGAGGCTGACTTGGGAAGGCAGAACAGAGGTCCAACAACTAAGCCAAGTCTCCAAAGAGGAGCCCAGGCTGTAGGCCTGTACCCAGAGAGGAAAAAGGCATCACAAAAGCTTTCTCTATGGTCCTGATAAATTCTGACCCCAACTTTTTTGAGTCAAATAAATCACAGCCTTCTGGTTTTAATTCCATTGGCTTCTCAATGACCTCTTTCTTATCTTCCTTACAGAGGAGGTGCATCAACTTCACACTAATGAAGCCCTATCTTGGGCAGTTGCCCTGCAGCCCAACGCTCTGCCTCGGACCCAGCCAGGAGTACTTCTCCCTCAACAGCTGTTGCTCCTGGTGCCATCAACCCCCACCCATATGCTCCCACCTCCCTCCAGGATGCTACCACTGATCACTCCCCCTGCCCAGGCACTCTGTAGAACTACCTTATCACTCCCACCCCCATAGCCTAAACTCTAAAGCACCAAAATCCCAAAACAAATAAGATACCTTTGTGTATTAATTGGTCATATATGTTCAATTGTGGTTTAAAGTCAAAAGAAGTTGAATTTTGTTGCTGATTAGCATAAGAGATTGTTACCTGATGAGCATTGCTCTCTGTATGACACAAGTATCTATACTGCTCCTGCAGGACAAAGTGTCCTGTGGCTGTAGCCATGGATGATTCCCACTCCCCACAGCCTGGCCATCATCTCTCACCAAGGGCTGGGTCACATGGGTTTTCAGTCAAATTCTACTGTTTGAAAAAATCCCCAACTGTCTTTGAACTATTAATACAATCCTGTGTCTATTACTCACTGGCTGTTACTAAATCTCTTGGAAAAGTTACTTAATCTCCCTGTGATTCATTTTCCTCACTGAAAAGATGAGGACAATGGTGTCTCCTATACAGGTGACCATGAGACTAATGGTATGTGCTGCAATGTGGTCAGATCAGGGCCAAGACTCTAGTAAAGACTCGAGTGCCAGTAGCTAATGTCATCCTGCCTTGTCCCAGGGAAGGAGAGTAATATGAGTTCAGAGACATCAAAAAGTAGTTGGAGAGCTCAGGGCCATCAGAGTGGAGACCATGCCTGGGCCGTTTACCTCTGCAAACCACGGTGTCAGCACACATGAGCTTTCTGGGGAAGGTGGCTGCCAACCACACGTGGATTTATCCCAGGCCCCCAACACTCACATAACCTTCAAGAAACCATCAGAAAAGGTTCTGGTACCTTCTTCAGAAAGGTTAATTCTACTTCATGCCCTTAATATTTCCCATGTTATGGAGGAAATTCATGGCACTCACTTTCCTGAGTTAAAATCTCTTTCTCCCCTGGCAAAGTTTGACCACTCAATCATTCAGATACCTTCTCAGTGAGTCTTTATCAGCTTGACTGAGTTTTCCTTCCACACTAATATACTTAGGACTAACCATAAAACATCACCATTTTGAAAACCCCAGAACATTGGAGTAAGGCTAAAATAACCTACTGAACCACAAAGTCAGAGGACCACATTAAAAGGTCGTAGGAATGGCTACACACTGCATGTTTCTACACCAGGCTATTATAGCATTGCGTAGAGAATGCCCCCACTATAGCTTACGGTTTCCTATTTAAAAAAAAAAAAACAATAAGGAACATTCAGCTTTCCCCAACATTAGGGGACACTTCCCAGGAGGTCCACTCTGGTCTATCCTAAGTGGGATTATATGAAAATCTGCAATGCTTGATAGTGGAATGGATTGAGGTGAAGAAGGCAGGCAGGTTCTCCAGCAAGCAGAGCTAGATATTAGCAGACCATGTATTCCTCTCAATGGTCTCTGAGTAGCAATCCATCTAAGAGTTTTGCACAAGTGCAGGGCTGAACTGGTGATTCAGTCTGGCCAGAGATCCTGTTGGTCAGTCCTGCTTAATTCTAGTCTCCAACCAACAAGTCATGAGAAATCAGAGCCTGTTGTATACCCTCACCCAGGCAGGGAAGCAAATTCCTATCCTTATCTACTAGTGAATATAGCCCTCAGTTCTCCTTAATGTAAAATCCTTATTAGAATACCTGGTAAGCTGCATTGCCCATTCTAATGCCCCACTTATATTGGCATGCAAGCAGTGATTGTAGCCAGCAAATCTACACATCTTTAGTGCAAAGGCAATGACCCTGTATGGCCAGGCAACTTGGTGCACAATCTGCTTTATTCATGTCCCTTGCTATGAACCGTGAGGACCTTTGAGTCTGTTTTGCTGCCCTACCTAGGCAGGGAAATGGGTATATGGCCACACCTACTACTACTGACTAGTGACCTGAGAATCAAGACAATTACAGACCTCACTCTACCACAGTGCTTGCATGAGAAAGCATTGCTATCCAAATGATCTTATCCAGTGACACCCTGCTGACCTCTGAGCTCAAAAAATGGCATCCTTCAAAAAGATACACCAATAGCAAGCCCCACTTATATAAATACATAGTGTGCTGTCTATCAGAATGTCAAGCTGAGCTAACTAGTGAAGGACCATCTGCCAAAGCAAACCTGTAAAGTCGAAAAGAGGAGACAGCTTACTCACATGTACACATACCAACAAAACAAATAAGGGATCACAAGAATCAGGTTAATATAACATGACCAATGGATATTAATAAAGCTCCATAACTGACCCTAAAGAAATGAAGATCTATGAACTTTCTAGCAAAGAAATTAAAATAATATTCTTAAAGAATTGTAGTGAACAAGAACACAGACAAAATAAAACAAAGTTAAGAAAACAGTGCACAAACAAAATAAAAAATCAACAAAGAAGTAGAAATTATCATAAGAGCAAACAGAACATTAGAGCTAAAAAATATAATGAATGCACTGAAGAATACAATGGAGAGCATCAACAACAAATCAAGTAAGCAAAAGGAAAAATAAGTAAACTAAAAGATAAGTCATTTGACAATATCTTAACGGGAATAAAATAAAGAAAAAAATTAAAAAGAGTGAAGAAAGACTATGAATTAAGGTATAGCAAGAACAGAAACAATATATGAATTATGAGAATCCCAGAATGAGAATGGAAAGAAAAAAGAAAATAATTCTTCAAAAAAGAGGATTGAAAATTTCCAAACATGGAGAGAGATATGGACATCCATATTTATAAGGCCCAAAGGACCCCAAATAGCGTGAACCCAAAAGTGCTACATTGACATACATTTAATCAAATTTTTATGATCAAAATATTTTTTAAAAAAGTATTTTGAAAGAAGCAAAATACAACTGAGTCGTCAAACAGAGGGTAGCACCATAAGATTAAGGGTAGATTGCTCAAGAGGAACTTTAAAGGCCAGGAGAGAGAGATGATATAATTCAATACTGAAAGAAAAACATTATCAACCATGAATACTATAAGCAGCAATGCTGCTCTTCAGAAATAAAATAGAAAAATTTTTTTAAATGCCCTACACACTCTTGGTGGGATTGTAAATTGTTACAGCCACTATGGAAAAACAGTTTGAAGATTCCTCAAAACATTAAAAATAGAACTGCCTTATGAGCCAGCAATTGCACTTCTAGGTATTATCCAAAGAAAACCAAAACACTAATTTGTAAAGATATATGCATCCCACTCTTCACTACAGTGTTATTTGCAATAGCTAAATATGGAAGCAACCTAAGTGTCCATCAATAGACAATTGAATAAAGTAGTTGTGAAACATATGCACAATGGAATATTAGCCATAAAATGAAATCTTAACCATTTGCCATGACATGGATGGACCAAAAGGGTATTATGCTAAGTGAAATAAATCAGACAGAAAAAGATAAGTACCATATGATTTCATTGATATGTGGAATCTTAAGAACAAAATAAATGAACAAACAAAATGAAAACAGACTCATAGATACAGAGAATAAACTGGTGATTGCCAGATGGGAGGCAATTTGGGAGGATGGGTGAAAAAGGTGGAGGAATTAAGAAGTACAAATTGGTAGTTACAAAATAGTCATGGGATGTGAAGTACAGCAAAAGGAATATAGTCAATGATATTGCAATAACCATATTTAGTGCTAGGTAGGTACTAGATTAATCAGGGCAATTACTTTGTTAATTATACAAATGTCTAACCACTATATTGTACACCTGAAACTAAAGTAAAATAATATTGAATGTCAACTGTAATTGAAAAATTAAAATAAAGATATATATAGTGTCATCAAACAAAAGCTGAGAGAGTCATCAGCAGTATCCTTCATTTCAAGAAATGTTAAAGGATGTTCATCAAGTATAAATAACAGATAACTAACATTGTGAAAAACATAATGTATTTGTAAAACTTACTGGTAATCATAAACATATTGTCAAAGTCAGATTGTTGTAGAATTGTAATGTTAGTGCATAATTCATGCACTAGCTAGTTTAAAAGTTAAAATGTATTAAAAACCATAACTATAATAATTTCTTATTGGATACACAATATTAAAAATGTATTAATTGTAACAGAGATGACCTAAAATATGAGGGACAAAGAAGTAAAAGAATAAAATTTATATATGTTATAAATGTTAAGATATTAAAAAGATATTATAAATACATTTTATGTAATCCTCATGACCACAAAGGAAAAACCTATAGTAGATACACAAAAGGTTATGAAAGAGGAATCCAAAAATATCCTTACAAAAATATCATCAAATGACAAAAGAACAGCAAAATAAAAAGCAAAGAACAAAGCACCTACAAAACAGTCAAAAAACAATGAAAACAATTTCCATTATAATTCCTTACCTATCAATAATTACTTTTAATATAAAAAATAGATTTTTCAATCAAGACAAAATGCCTGAAGAGATTTTTAAAAATCAGTTGTGATGATATGCTATCTACAAGAGATTTCATTTTAGGTTTAAAGATACACAAAGACTGACAGTGAAGAAATGGGAAAAGATATTTGAAACATATTACATCAAAGGACAGCAGCAGTTGTTATACTTAAACCAAACAAATAGAATTAAAACTAATAATGGTCACAACAAATAGAATTTAATAAAGATAATGATAAAGAGATCAATTCATCAATAAGATATAATAATTGCAAATATTTATGACCCCACATTGGTGTACCTAAATATATACAGCAATTACTAACAGAACTAAAGAAGAAATAAACAGTAAAACAATAATAGTTGGGCACTTAAATACCCTACTCTCAACAGTAGGAAAATCATTCAGATAGAGAATTGATAAGAAAACAGCAGATTTGAAAAACACTGTAGACCAAACCAGAACTAACAGACATACACATTAAACACTATTCAACAGAAGCAGAATTCACATTTTCTCAAAGGATCTATGAAATATTTTTTAGTTTAGATTACATGGTAGGCTGCAAAAACAAGCCTAAGCAAATTTAAGGAGATTGAAATTATACTAAGTATCTTTTCCAAACACAATGGTATGAAACTAGAAATAACATGAAGAAAGCTGAAAAATATCAAATACATCAAAATTAAGCAACTCATTCCTGACTAACCAGTGGTTCAAGAAGAAATTAAAAAGAAAATTTTTTTAAAATCTTGAAAAATTAAAATGAAACAGTATACCAAAACATATGGGTTTCAGCAAAAGCAGTTTAAAAAGGAAGTTAATAGTAATAAACACATACATTAAGAAAAAAAATGTCAAACAAACAACCTTACTTTACACTTAAAAAAACTAGAAAAAAACTAAGCACAAAGTTAGCAGAATGAAGGCTGTAATGAAGATTAGAGAAGAAATAGAGAACAAAAAGACAATAGAAAAAATTAACAAAATTAAGAGTTAGTTCTTTGAAAAGATAAAGAAAATTGACAAACCTTTAGACTAACCACAAAAAGAAAAAGAAAGAGAATCCAAATAAATACAATTATAAATGAAAGAGAAGACATTAGAACTGATACCACAGAAACACAAAGGATCATAAAATTCTACTATGAACAACTACAAACCAACAAATTGGACAATTTGGAAGAAATAGAAAATTCCTAGAGAAAACAACCTACCAATACTGAATCATGTAGAAATAGAATTCTGAACAGATTAATAATGAGTAAGGGGATTAAATAAGTAATCCATAACTTCCCAACAAAGGAAGTCCAGAATTAGATAGATTCACTAATGAATACTTAAACATTTAAAGAAGAATTAACACCAATCCTTTCCAAACTCTTTCAAAAAAAAATTAAAGAGGAAGAATCATTCCCAAACTCATTTTGCAAGGCCAGCATTAATCTCTACCAAAGCCAGATAAGGACATTACAAAAAAGAAAACTACAATATTTCTGGTGAATATAATCTAAAAATTCCCAACTAGCAAGCCAAAGTCAGCAGCACATTAAAAAGGTCTTACACCCGATTAAGTGGGATTCTCACTGAAATGCAAGGATGATTCAACATAAAGAAATCAATAGATATGATATATCCCCACTGTATATTTTTCCCATATGAAATAATGTCTTAAAATTTCAAGTTAGAAGGTATACAAGGTCAAGCAGCCACTTCATCACAGACCTTAAGGGAATTATACATAATGAAATCAATCAGAGAAAGACAGATACTGAATGACCTCACTTGTGAAATCTAAGAAAACAAACAAATGAAACAGACAAGAAAAAAAAAGCACCTGAACTCACAGATATAAAGAACAGATTCGTGGTTGACAGAAGGAAGGGGCCAGGGAGGAATGGGTGAAAGGTGATCAAAAGTTACAAACTGCCTTTTATAAGACAAGAGCTGCCCTGGTAGCCAGTGGAAATGTGCAGTCCTTTGTTGTCCTTGCTCTCATCCAAATTAAGGGAACCATTGCTTTCTTCCAATTTTTTTTTAATAGTTTCAGTTCATTCTGGACTCCTGCCCCTGGCACTATTTACTTGTTCTTGTCACTCTATTGTTTTTTTTGTTGTTGTTGTTCTGAAAGGGACCCTTCTTGTCCTTGATTCTTTCTTTCTGAACTCAGCAATATACCCTCTAAGCCTCATAGACATACTTCAGTGCCACCCAGGTTTTTTCTTCTATTAAAAGAACCTGATTTCAATACCATACTCTCCAACCTCGTCTGACCTTTAGTCACGAAATCATGAAGTGATGATTGATCTTTGAAACCCTCTGAAACTGAGCTTCCAATTTTACAGGGTGTCTGACCACATTTAGCATTCCCTACCATAAGGATGTTTCTGTCTCAGGCTCCCAACCCCCCTGGGCTGCCAACCAGGCATCTATCAACCAACATGAGAAGCAATACATTCTGAGAAATGAAACCTCATCTACCCCACAATGTTAAAAGCACATATTTCTATATTTATTATCCATCCCAGAACATAAACTGCAGACTCAGCTCCTGGAACACAACCCTACTATCCCAGCTGCCTCTGGACAATGCTGAATCCCTCTCAGCTGGGATATATAGCAGCATTCCCTGAAATAAGCTACCCCAGTGCTTTCATCTGCATTTGGAAGTGGTGCTAAGGCCAAGGTGGAGCGTGCCCTTGCCACAACTCACTCACCGTGGGCACTGCAACCTCGCCTCTCTAGAGTCTGTAGGACCAAGGTGACAGCAGGAATGTCAGCTCAAATGGTCTGGACCCAGGGGCTACATACAGATCCTCCATGCATAGCAAGAAGACCCCATTCTAGTTTTGGATAGTCTATCCTTCTCCTGGGTGAGTGACCAGGCCAGCTAAATCTTTAAGGTATCCCAAGATTCACCTGGATTTTACTGAAGCTATCCTTCTGTCTCTTTGACTTTCCTGAGCCTCCTCAGTTGTGAAATGGCAACGTTGTGCAAGATAATAGTAAGTTCTGTGACCTCACAGAATTCAGTGTTGGGAAAATTACTCAGGGAAAAATGACAGGCCAAGGTAAAAAGGGTTGTGGGAACTGGGAGAAATGGTGTTTAAGTGTGTGACATTTGTGCCAGGACTTGAACAACATACAGTTTTCCTTGTAGTGAGAGGAGATGGGGTAACTGGAATTGTTGGTACAATTGCAGCCAGATGTTGGGTCGTGTTTTTTGAGCCAGGGGTGCAGAGCAGATTAGGTTAGGGAAGAGAGAACACTTGAGAGACTGACAAGGAAACCAGCCCTTAGTCCCAGTTCTTTCCTTCCTTCATTCAGTCACACTATAAATGTTCTGGATACCCGTCCAGGGGCAGGAGGTACAGTAATATAAGGTGACAAAGCAATGTGTTTTTCCCAAGGTTTTGGAGCATGTATTACAAATATTTTGTAAAAGACAAAAATGATAAGTCTGAGGTGGGAAAAGTGGGGTTCAAAACATACATTAAAACTTGGGAGATGGTCCCCAAAGCAGAACTTTGTTTTCAGAAGGCAGCGCATTGCTGAAAATGGAAATGAGGCATCAAATCCAAATGTGAGACTTCACACAGCCTTGTGAAATTACGAAACTTCCAAGGCAACCTTGGAAATAATCTGTGCACTTAGAATTCTGTATCTAATTGAACTGTTTTTGAGAGTGAGCACAAAACAAATATTTTCAGACATACAAAGCCTAAGGTTATCACCTGCACAGGCTTGGTGGAAAAACTGCTAGAGAATGTGCTTCAGAATTAGGAAAACTAAACTCAAATGAAAGAAGAGGATTTCAAGAAACAATGGTGAGTAAATGAGCTAAAGATAAACATGCTAACTACTGGGAGTACCTATATACTGAAAATCACAGGGACAGTCAGCAATTCAGAGAATTTTTTTAAAGAATAGATTGCTCAAGGTCTCCTATATATGGTTCTTCATCAGCGTCTCTGTTTGTTTTAGTCATTGGCTGACAAAAAGATATTGCCTCTGTGAACTTGGGATGGAATGTGATAGTGGGTTCCCAGAGAACCCCTCCCCCACAAGTTATACTCCCTATTTAAGAGATCTGAATGGTGCATTTTCACAGTTCTCACAATGTAAATGGACTTTACCTGCCAGTTAAAGAGAGTTGGCCAATTTTTTTTTAATCTTGCTATATAGTTTTTAAAAGAGATACATCTAATACATAATCACATGAAAAAATTGACTGTAAAAGAGTAGAAAAAAATGCCAAAAGTTCTGGGCAAACCAAATGAAGGTTGGAATTTTCAACAAAGAAAAAATAGGATTAGGCTTAAAGAGGTTAAGTTCTTAATGATAGAGTTTTATTTTCTATGAAACTACAAGATGTTAAATTGCCATGTACTTAAAGTAAAAAATGAGAAATTATGTGAAATTGTCAACCACTATTACAGTGAAAAATTTTATTACTCATTCATCAGGAAAAGAAAATTACTTAAAATATATAAGATTTGAATAACACAATAAATATGGTTTAATGGGCTAAAAAATAACCTTCCTCCCAATTACATATTGAAACAAACTTCATTAAAATTCAAAGAAACAGTATTATTATGCAGACTATGCTCTTAGATCACAATGCAAATAAGTTGAAATCAATGATGAAAAATTTTTGGAAAAACACAGAATTAAAAATTTTTAATCATACATGAAAATAATTATGGATCAACAAAACAAAACTAAAATTTAAATATTCTTAAAATCAAATGATAATAACATATGACATATAAAAGTTATCAGATACTGTGAAAGAGAAACTGATATTTGTGGCCCAAAGATTTATGTTACAGAAAAGAAAGGTAAAAATAAATGAGCTAATAATTGACCTTAAAATATTAGCAAGTAAAAGAATAGTAAAATAAACTCCATAAAAGTAAAACTGGGAAGAAAGAAAGCATAAATAAATTAAATAGAAAATTAAAATTTAATAGAAAGCAATAACAAAGCCAAGTTTTTGAAAAGTTAACTTACAGAGATATATCTCTAATAAATTGGTCATAAAAGAAGATAATGCTTCCCAACCTTTTCTTTTTATTATAAACTCCCAGGAGCTTTATTAAACAGTTTTTTTAAAGCTCCTTACATACTGTATTCAAACTTAAAGTAAAACTAATCTTCACTTCTTAGGGCACTATAGTCCCTGTTGTTAATACACAGAACAACAACAAAAAAAACACAGTTAAGTAATAATAAGAATTGAAAAAAACAATACAACAACAGAGAGAGGAAATATAAAAGGGAAACATATTCTAAGCAGCTTTATACAAATATTTTCAAAGAAATGTTCTATTTCCTACCAAAACTGACATTAAAAAACTAGAAGGACTAAACAATTCATACTGTTCATCTTTCTCAGACTTCCATAACAAAGAAGGGAGGCTTAAACTGCAGAAATTTACTTTTTCACAATTCTAGAGGGTGGAAGTCCAAGATCAAAGTGCCAGCACGAGACCTCTTTTCCTGGATTGCAGACAGCTGCCTTCTTGCTGTGCCCTCACATGGCTTTTTATCTGTTATGGGTAGAAAGAGAACTCTGATGTCTCTTCTTAGGAGGACACCAGTCCTGTGGAATTAAGGCCCCACACTTATGGCCTCATTTAACCTTGATCACTTTCTGGAAGGCCCTATCTCCACATACAATCACAGGGTAGGGCTTCGAAATACGAACTGGGGATACAACTCCTCAGTTCATAAGATACAGTAAATGCTAAAAAATTTGTATCAGTAGTTTAAAGATTTCCCGTGAAAAAAGCACCAGACACCAATGATATTATACCAAACATTCAAAGAACAGATTGTGGAGATTATGTTTAAAGTCTCTCCAAGGAGAAAGAGAGGGAAAATACTCCCTGGTGTATTTTATAAGGATAGTGTTACAGTATCACAAGGTCAATGCAAAAATAGGAAATTATAGGACAGCCTCTCTTATGATCAAAGGTAAAATATATATATATATATATATATATATATATATATATATATATATATATATATATATATATAGCAAACTCAATCCAGCAATGTTCAAAAATTATTATAACCAAGTTGGGTTTATTTATAAAACAGTTTTACATGCATTAATGTAATTAATCATATTAATGCATTAATGGAGAAAATATCTATTTATCACAAAATTACATTAAAAAATTTAGATAAAAGGCAGCATTCACTCATGATTTGTAGCAAACCAATAATGGTATGATAATTTACCAGGTTATCCCTAGTCTAATAAAGGATTTCTACCAAAAGCATTCAATAAATACCATTCTTAATGGTGATGTGTTAGAAGCATTCTCTTGAAAATCAAGAATGCCTCCATCACAGCTTCAGTCAACATTTCTCTGGAGAATAATAGTACAATGCTTTTCTTTTTTGTTTTTAATTTTACATAGAAACCCAAGCGACTCTGCAGATAATATTTTAGAATAAAAAAAGCTTAATAGGTTGGGTAAACATATCAATCAATAAATAATTTTTTTCACGACAGCAATAAACAGTTTAAAACATTATTTTTAAAGTGCCATTTACTACAGAGCAAAAATGGAGTATTTAGGGAAGTCACTTGACAAGTCAATACCTTCATAGGAAAATTTATATGAAAGGTACTGAAGAAGACCTAAATAAATACATCATCATGTTCACCGATAGGAGTCCAGACTGTAGATATCAAATCTCTGCACATTTATCTACATATTTAATGTTATTATAATCAAATATTAAGAGTGTTTTGGGAGAATGAAGTCTTTATAAGCTGATTCTCAATTTTACATAAAGAGCAAACAGTAAAGAATTGCCATAACAAAAATGAGTTAGGTGATTTAGCCTACCTTATCAGTAGAAGTCTGTGTTTGTTAGATTAGATAATTGACACCATGTGTATCAGATTCTGCTGGACTATTCAGGTAACAAAAGCCCCCAAATCTGATCAATTAAAAGCACATACTTTATTTCCCACTCATATAACTCATTATTCTGTATGTACTATCCATCTCAAATTCTCAAGAGGGCACTACACATCATAGTTGCTCAGGTACCAGGCTGTTGGGTTCACCTGAATCATATCTAGAGTCTTAAAGATGCTGTCAAAGATGGCACATGTAACTTCCATTAACATTTCATTGATGTAAACAAGTCTAAGCCTGCCATGAATGTGGCACGGAAACACAACCTTTCCATTAAGGGGAAGAGAATACAATGGTCCACACTATAACAAGATACTGTGGAATTGACACTATCAATATAAATCAATGGGCAGATGAAGGGAATAGAACAGAGAGCACAGAACCAGACCCACACCTATGGAACTTGAAACACATCAAAGGTGGCATGCACCTTATTGAGAAAAAGATGGAGAAGTCAATAAATGATGCTGGGACAATTTCTCCTATAATGGGAAATATGAAATGAAGTCCCTGGCACAGATCACATTTACAAATTAATTCTAGATAGATTAAATACTCAATGTGAAAAGCAAACCTTTAAAAGTTTTCAGATATAATGTGCTAAACCTTAGGAAAGAATTTCTTAATTAAGATACTAACAGTGCAAATCTTAAAAAATTTTTAAAGTGACAAATTCGACTACATAAAAATTAAGAATTTGGCTCTATTAAAAGGCAATGAATAGAGAGAATTAAGCAAGCCACACACTGGAAAAAGATATTTGCAAAAGTTGTTCAAAGATTAGTATCCCAAATGTATAAGGAATGCTATAGGAAGACTATGATAAAAATAAATACACAAATCAGAGAATGAATACAGATAGAAACAGGCACTTCACAAACAAGGAAAATGAATGACCCCAACCCTTTTGAACAGAAGACAAATTCCATCAGTAATTAGGAGAATTCAAATTAAGACTACAGTGAGATATCTAATCAATAGATAAATATATAAAATATGACAATACTAGGTGTCATGAAGGATGTAAAACAAGGTAAACCTACTATGCTGTTGGGAAAAGTATACCAAACCTCATCAATTCTAAAAATATTTATTTAAGATATCCCATGATTTTAAATACTACTCCAAAAACAGCAATCACACAACTGCCAGCACAATACTTCCATCATTGTAATGTTAGTTATATATACTGAAAGATTTTAGACTTATTAGAGAAGGGTTTTTAGCATATATCACTCTTCTTTTGTACTTACAAAGACAAGGAAATAAAATTAAATTGGTTAAGATACTTTTCAAAACTTTTTACAATCCTAGTCTAAGTTTTTTATTCACTTTTGACTCAAAGTTTCTATGACCACATATTTCTGTGGAGCAAAGACAAGCCATCTCCACTCAACCCTCTCTGAATTTTTGGTCTATAGAAACTGTGATCATAACACTAAGCTTGGGGTGGTTTGTTTCACAACAGTAGATAATTGGAATGCCCCTCATGCACAAAGGACTGGGCATCCTCACAAGACCTTCTTCCCCTTTGGACCCTTCTATCTCCTGGGTTACTTCAGTTTCCACACAAATGACCATTACAACCTACTAGTCTCCCAGTTCCTTGACCTCCTCACCAACAGTGATGTTCTTATATAATAAACCTCAGGTGAGCTCTTTCAGTTTACAAAAAGGCAGTTTCTCAAGAACTTTAATAAATACCTGTGAAGGTTTGGGATAAGTGACAAATGGAGGTCCTTTCTTACCACCCCTCCAAAGATACCATGACTCCACTCTGGGGTTTTCAATATACATGACATTGAACAGAGCTGCAGGTCACAAAGTCACCATGCCAACCTTCCTGTCCATCATAACAACAGGGCATTCTGCCTCTGCAGGGTGGGGGAAGGGCTGTGCAGGTAGTAGGGGCCCTCACCCCAGAGCCAACCAGTTGCCTCTTCTGCCTGCAGGACAGGTACCAGGTGGAGGCTCGCAGTGCCTTGGTGAAAGAGCTGAAGGGCCGAGGTCCCTGGGCACAGGCAGAGGCAGTGGAGGAGGCAACCTGAGGTGGCCTGAGGTGGCCTGGCATCCAGTGGGTCGGCAGGGGTGGCCATAAAAATGGGAACCGGTGGCCCTGGGGTGCCAGGCCATGCACTGTTCCTCCTCCTGGTACTGCCACCTTTTCCGATGAACAAGGGAAGCTTCCTATACAGCGTCTCAGGATCTAGAGACTTCCACCGCCTGGGCCTCAGTTGGGAAAGCCTCCACAGCCACCTCAGCCTGGACCAGGGAAGCTTCCACCACCGCCGCAGCCTAGATGCCTGGCTGCAGGAGAAACACACAAAAGACAAGCAATCCTGCCAGAGCTCATATGACCTCTACTTCATCTTGGACAAGTGAGTGACTCCCTGACCTGGCCCTGCATGTCCCTCAGGGAGTTGCTGTCCCTAGGGACATTATGGGCAGAACATGACCAAAGGGGGCCCCAGCAACTATCTGAGAGAGGGGAAGCAAGGCCAGTCTTGGTCTGCCCCAAGGAACAGACCTCAGTGACTTCCTTGTTCTTGATGCAAAGGAATGCCATAAGTATTTTTCCCTGGAGCTTTTTCATTTGGAAAGAAAAAAGGACACCTTGGGGTTTCTGGAAAACTCTCAGTCCTCCATCAACTTGGAGAGGATCTGTGACCTGATGCCCCTTAAACAGCTAGAAGGACAGGTGATTGCTAAGTGGTTCTTCTCAGCAGTTGTTAGAAAAAGCTTAGGGTGGATTTGGTGTTTTGTTTGTTTTTTGTTGTTGTTGTTTGGTTTTGTTTTTCATCCAAATGACTTCTGCTTTTATTGGGCCCCAGAGAGATTGCTACATGCTTCTGTAGGGCATTTGCACAGTGTCATTGCTTAGAAAATCTTTTGCATTGCTGTTGCTGAGGGTTTAGCTTCTTTCTTCAACACCCAGGAGACCAACATCACTGTTTGTGTGCACCTTCAGAGCAGTGTGTTCTGTCTGGGTGTGTCCCTGGGAAGATGGGCTGTACATTGGACATCTTCTGGTCCTCAAAGAAGGACGGGGAGGAATAAGGCTTCAGGCCTGAAGAGAGTGCTTTGGTTTCATTTTCAGCTCCTCTATTGGGCTGAGACTACACCCTACTTATCAATGGTAACAGTGGTGTGATGATCAATAGTCTCCTTGAAGCACTTTACAGTTCCCAAAGCCCTTTCACTGCACTTCTGTCATCCTCAGAACAACCCTGGGATATAGAGTAGAGAAGGTGTTTGCATATACAATTTCCTGGAAATGGGGGCAGATCCTAGAGGTTGAATGAAGTAACCCAGAGGCTAGTGGAAGTCACAGAACTCGAACTTCTGGTACTGCTCTCATTCCAGCATCCCAGGTTATACTGCCCCTGATTCCTCTGATTCTCCTTAGAGACTGATGAATGGGAGAATACATTCCAGCCCACTGGCTTCTGAGCAAATTTTGCAGAGCTGGAAGCCACCCTGTCCATCAGAAGAGAGATCTCCCCTCACAGTCCATGGGGAGACTTCTGAGATGCCCTGGGCAGATCTTGAAGGTTGATCCTTACCACAACCCAGCGGGTAGTGATTCCCTTCTTGAGAATTGGGATTGATGATGGATGAGCATAGTAGGAGGTTGACAGCATCTTTAAGTCAGTCTTTCCAGATAGCAATAGTGACTCCAAAGAATCTTCCTTACTGTCATTCTCTTACAGTGGCCCTGAACATATTCCTGGTCTCTACTGTTAGGTCCAGTGTGGGCACAGCTTAGCCCTGGAATGGATAGGGAAGGGTTCTAGGCACAGGTGGGCATGGAAATAGCATTAATAGAATACTTTCGATGGGCCTGGCAATGTGCTGAGCACTAGTCCCTCCCAAGAGCTTAAGGGAGTAGGTTCTATTTTTCTATTTTAGGGTGATAAAACTGAAAGTGGGAGGGGCTAGTAATTAGCTCACTATTTTTCAAAGATAGTTTGCTACATATTAGATAGTGAAGAATGCTCTCTTATTTACTCTCCCACGGAGAGTTTGAGATAAGGGGACTAGAAGGCACCAGAGAAATTACTTCCTGAGCCACACTTCTCACCAATCTCATTCCCTCACACACTTCTTGATCTTTCAACTTCTTAAATGCTGGAAGGCAGAACTGGTCCATCTGACCACAGTTGGATGCAGCTGTAGCTCCATATGGAGGGCCCAGAAGACTGGGAAGACAGGAGAAAAAAAAGGAGCAACTCAATTCTCTTGTACACTTGTCGGGCTCCAAGACTGAGGATATTCCATGCTGTCTGACACTGCAGCAAACACCTCAGCCCCAGGGAGCTAACACCATTTCCCTGGAACTGTGCTCACGCATGTGGCTGAAGAAGTCTTTGCTGCTCTGGGGGGCCGGCTTGATAAGGACTTCTAAGAGAAGTCTTCCTCATGTGGCTGCTCCCCTGCTAGTCTGGGGAAAGGGGAGTAACATCCACTGAGGAGGCAGCCCCAGCCTTGCACTAAGCAGACTCCACTTATCAGTCACATGGCCTTGAGCAAGTCGCCTCACTTCTACTGCCTCAGTGTCTCATCTCCACAGAGGGACCTTCACATCTACCTCACCAGATTATAATGGAGAGTTTGGAGATAGTTTGCCCAGCACAGCATCAGATTCAATCGTGGAGGATTGAGTATGAAGTGAACTGCCAAGAAAACAGAATCACACACTCTTGGAACTCTACATTGCAGGGGCCACTGATCCACCTCTGATTCCATGGCTCAGCTCTCTTCTCACAGGTCCTTTCAGGGTGTGGCAGGGTACTGGTCAAGCACCTCTACTGGTAGCACTCCATGGTTCTCTGGGACCTTCCACCCATGTAAGAAGTCCTGATCATTCCTTTGTTTCCTTATTAATTTATCCACCCTCAAATGATTACTGAGTTACTGCTATATGCCAGTCACTATTTGGGTCAGTGGAGATAAGGCAGCAAACATAACTCAGCAAAGTCTTTGCCCTCCTGGAGCTTCCATATTAGTGGAGAGACAAGAAATAGATAAAATGAGAGAGGAGATAGTATTAGATGGGGATAAGCATCAGAAGAAAAATCAGGGCAGGAGGATGGGAAATACTGATGGAGAAACCATTCTATTGGTGGTCAGGGAAGGCTCCCTGACTAGACTAGAAGGTAAAGGGACAAGGGAGTGGGTGTTTGTTGAGCAGAGGAGGTGTGTGATTAGATCTTTTTTTAAAAGGACCATAGTTGAAAGATGCTGGGCAGAGCCTGTGAGGAGACCAGTGAAAGGGACTGGCACAGGGATCCAGGGAGAAGATGGTGATGTGGACCTGTAGGGGAGGGTGGAGATGATGGCAAGATTCTGGATCTGGTTTGAAGGTCCAGGCCATAGGATTCCAGACAGATTCAATAGAGGAAGTCTAAATATGGCCCTAGTCAGGGTAAAGTGAGGGGAGGAAACAGCTTCATTGCTACATGTTTCTTACAACTGTGAGTAAAAGTTATCACCCCTATTTTATGAAGGAAGGAAGGAGGCTGCTCAGGCCAGGAATTGACCCACAAAAATTCAGAATTCAGACTCTGTAATGTCTGACATGAAAACAAATTCCAAAAACTCTGAGGCTGGCTGGGTCCCTAAGAGTCCTTGCTTGTTGGGGGAAAAACCAATCTGTAACCTGCAGAAAGGTCTTGAGTCATTTGCTCCCAGGTCATTCACTAAATTATTTATTCATTTTTTTCATTTATTGGACTGAAGTGGGTAAAAACAAATGAGCCCTCCCAAATGCCCCCAGTATTGGCCAGTGGTCTTTGAAGGAAGTGAACCCCAGGTTAAGCGAGTGGCCTGAATAATGGCCTGAGCAGTGATGTCCTCAGGTGAACCCAGAAGATCTGAGTGTGAGGAGGGAGGGGGCAAAAAGAGGAGGAAGAAGAAGAGGGGCAGGTCAATGTTGAGGCCCTGGGCTCGTGTAGGTGTGTTCTCTACCTCCAGGGCATGTGCAGCGGTGGGGCAAGGGGCACTGAAAGAAAGGCCTTTATCAATAGAAAGATGGATTCAATTTGCGTTTTGGAAGGATCTTCTTTGCTGACTTGAGGCTGATAATACAGAAAGAGGGAATGATGGAAGTGAAGTTGGAGTGAAATGAGGAAGAGTCCAAAGGTTATAGAGGCCTGAAAGGCTCAAGAAATGTAGATAAGAGTCCAGGTATGTTTGTCCAATGAGAGAATAGGAAGACTAAACCCAAAAGAGAACCTACATGAGCTTCATAGGTGGAGGAACTGGCATATAGGAGAGAAGCAGAGCTTTGTGATCCATCCTGGCCAGTGACAGAACTTATGCAGGATGCTCATTAGAGAGTGCCTTGTCATTAACTCCTGTGCAAGAAAATGGTCAGAAAAGAGATTAAGAGGTGCTTTGATAAAGGCCTGACAGCCTCAGCTGACAAGTGTGGAGATTTGGAGCTTAAAGTTGCTCGCAGGGTTCTCCAAATTTGGGCTAGATGATTGGACCATCTAGTCACTGAAGGTGGCTGCCTTTGGAAAGGTGTGCTCTTGGGCAAGGCAACTCTGCAAGTAAGGAGGTCTCAAAAAGGATGACAGCTAAAGAAGCATCTTCAGAGGAGTATCTAGACTCAGCATGTTTGTGTCCTCAGAAGCTCCTCCAGCCTGGATAAAAAGAATATAGCTATGCAGGTCAGGCTATTGATCTGTGGTCCCCTTTTGAGCGACAATCCCATGTCTCTTGTTTTCTTCTCCTCAGGGCCCATCACAAACTCTCACAAAGGTATCCATGGCTTATGTACTTTGGCAGGTGCAGAAGGCATTGAAACCTGTACATGGTAAACAAGAACTCTTCATTCATTCTTCCTGCCCAGCCCCTAGTAATCTCTATTCTATTTTCTGTATCTGTGAATTTGCCTATGCTAAGTACTTCATATAAGTGGAATTATACAATAGTTGGCCATTAGTGTCTGGTTCTTCCACTTAACAAAATGTTTTTGAGGTCCATCATGTTGCAGCATTTCTCACAATACCTCGTTTTCTATATCCGTTCATCTGTGGATGAAAGCTTGGATTGTTTCCACTTTGGAACTACTGTGAATAGTGCTGCTGTGAACAATGGTGTACTTTTATCTGTTTGAGTCCCTATTTTCATGTTTTTTGGGCATATGACTAGGAGTAGGAATTGCTGAATCTTATGATAATTCTGTGTTTAACTACTTTAACTGTGCTATGCTGTTTCCACAGTGGCTGCACCATTTTACATTCCCACGAGCAATACACAAGGGTTCCAATTTCACTACATTCTCTCCAACACTTGTTATTTTCCAAGTTCAGTTTCTTTTCTTTTCTTTTCTTTCAGGTAATAGCCATCCATTGGTATCTTATTATGATTTTGATTTGCGTTTCCCAAATGACTAGTGATGTTCATCATCTTTATGTGTTTATATCCATTTGATATCATTTTTTCAGAAATACCTACTCAAGTCTTTGCTTATTTTTGAATTGGGTTGTTTTTGTTGTTGTTGTTATTGAGTGGAGTTCTTTATATACTTTGGATATCATTTCCTTATCAGAAATGTAATTGCAAATATTCTCTTTCATTCTTGGGTTATCTTTTCATTTTATTGATAGTAATCTTCACATAATAATGTTTCATTTTGATGAACTTTGGTTTATCCATTTTTTATTTTATTGTCTGTGGTTTTGGTGTCATGTCCAAAACCATAATCAAATCCAATGTCATAAAACTTTTCCCCTGTTTTTTTCTAACAGTCTAATAGTTTTAAATTTTATATTTAGGTCTTTAATCCATTTGGAGTTGATTTTTATCTATAATATAGTAAGCTAAGAGTCCAACTGCATTCTGCTACATACGGACATCTAGTTTCCCTACCAGTATTTGTTGAAAACACTGACCTTTTCCACATTGAATGGTCTTGGTACCCTCATTGAAAATTAATTTAACATATATGCTAGAGTTGATTCTGGTGAGACACCCAGTTGGAAGAATGCAGGAGGGGCCGACTTTATTGCAGGGAGCACACTTCTATTGCGGGAAACTTGTTTCTGCTTTTGGGGACCACATGGGCTTCACCTATATCAGAGTATAATAGTGGCATTGTGCCACACATGTGTGATACAATAAGCTGAATCATGTTTACATGAGCTGGGTACAGGCGCCCTACTACACTAATGCAATGTTCTAAATCCGGGATTCTATTCCTAGCCGTAAACCTGGACCACAGCCAGACCTGGAACCCACAGTAACTTTGTAATAAATTTTGAAATTAGTAAATTTGAGTCTGCCAACTTTGTTCTTACTCAACATTTTTTAGCTATTGGAAATCCCTTGAAATTTCATATGAATTTTAGGGTAGATTGATCAATTTCTGCAAAAATAATGCTGTTGAGACTTTGATAGAGATTGCATTGAATCTCTAGCCTTGGCTAGTATTACCAGTTTAACAACAGTAGTTCTTCTGATCCATGAATACATCGGGATGTCTTTTTAATGATTTATACCTTTTTAAATTTATGTCAGCAATGTATTGTAGTTTTTCAGTGTATCAGTCTTTGCATTGTGGGTTAAATTTAGTCACAATATTTTGTTGTTTTATATTATAATAGCATTGTTTTCTTAATTTTCTTTTTAGAATGTTCATTTTAATACATAGAAATGCAACTGATTTTTATATGTCAATTTTATATCCTTCAACTTTGCTGAATTTCTTTATTAGTTATTTTATGAAATATTTGGAGGTTTTTACATGTAAGATCATATCATCCAAAAAAGGAGATAATTTTACATCTTTCTTATCAATTTAGATGACTTTATTTCATTTTCTTGTCTAGTTGCTCTGGCTAGAACTTCCAATACATGTTGAATAAAAGTGATGAAAGTGGGCATTACCCTTCATCTTAGGGAAAAAGTTTTTCAGTTTTCAACACTAATATGTTATGTTAGCTGTGTGTTTTTCATATGTGGACTTTATCATTATTATCATCGAACATTTCCCTTTTCTAAGTTGACTTTGTTGAGTGTTTTTATGAAGAAGTCATTGGATTTTATCAAAAGCTTTTTCTACATCAATTAAAAATAATCATAGTATGGTTTCTTAAATCTATTAATTCTATTCTAGCCTATTAATTATATTTTTATTTTTGAATGTAGAACCATTTTTAAATTGTAGAAATAAATTCTACTTGGTCACAGTAGATACTTTTTGGTATACTGCTGCATTCAGTGTGCTAGATTTTTTGAAGAGGATTTTTGCATCCAATTTCATATAAGATATTGGTCTGTACATTTATTTTCTTGTAGTGTTTGTCTGGCTTTGCTCTCAGGATAATGCATGGCTCACATAATGAGTTTGGGAGTGTTCCCTCTTTTTTTCAATATTTTGGAAGCGTTTGAGAAGGATTGGTGTAAACTTTTCTTTAAATGTTAAATTTAACCTGTGAAGTCATCTAGTCTCAGGCTTTTACCTGCTGGGAGTTTTGTGATACTAACTCAATATCTTTACTAGTTGTAGGTCTATTCAGATTTTCTGTTTCTTCATGATTCAGTTTCGGTAGGTTGTATGTTTCTAAGAATTTTCCCATTTCATCTAGGTTATCAATTTGCTGGCATACAAATTTTCATAGTATTCTCTTTTAATCATTTTATTTCTATAAAATCAGTAGTAGTGTCCTTTCTTTTTCTAATTTCAGTAATTTGAGTTCTTTCCTCTTTTGTTTAAATCAATCAATATAAGAAATTTTCGATTTTGTTGATCTTTCAAAGTAACGATTTTTTAATTCATTAATATTTCTCTATTTTTTCTATTCAATATTTTATTTATATCTGCTATAATCATTATTATTTTCTTTTGATTGAGTTAGTCTTTTCTTTTCATAAGCTGTAAAGTTAGTTTATTAATTCTCTTTTTTTAATGCACTCTTTTACACTGTAAATTTCCTTCTTGATTCTGCTTTTGCTGTATTCCATATATTTTGGTATGTTTCATTTTCATTTCCATTTGTCTCCTAGTAATTTTCTAATTCTTCTTGTTATTTCTTCTTTGATACATTGGTTAATTAAATGGATATTGTTTAATTTCCACATGTTGGTAAATTTCCAAATTTGCTTTTGCTATTGATTTCTTGCTTTATTACATTAAGATTGGAAGTGATTTCCAGTGTTTAGATGATTTCTATCATTTTAAATTTGTTAAATATCTTGGAGCCTTATATCCTAGAGAATATTTCATATGCACTTGACAAAAATATATATTCTGTTTTTGTTGGGTAGGGTGTTCTGTACATTTCTGTTAGGTATAATTGGCTTATGATGATGTTTACATCTTCTCTTCTCTTATTTCTCTATTTTCTCATATTCTCTCTGGTAATTCTATTTAGTGTTAAAAGGGAGTCTTGAAGTCTCCAATAGAGGTGTCTATTTCTTCCTTTAGTTCTGTCAATATTTACTTCCTAAATTTTGCTGCTCTAATATTTGGTGTATATCTGTTTATAATTGTTTTAACTTCTTAGTGAAATGATGCTTTTAATGTCTTTCTTTGCCTTTTGTAACAGTTTATTTGTGTTTAGAGTCTACTTTGTTAATTATAGTATAGTCATGCCAGCTCTCTTTAGGTTTTTATTTGCTTGGAACATCATTTTTCATCCTTTCACTTGCAATATACTCATGTCTTAACATCAAAAGTGAGTCTCTTTAGAGACCACATGATTAGATTTTTTTAAAGGCATTATGCAATATAAAACTTTTGATTGGAGAGTTTAATTCATGTACATGTAAAGTAATTATTATAGTTCTTACTTCTGACATTTTGCTATTTATTTTCTGTAGGTCTTCTAGATTTTATTTCTCATGTTTTCTATTTCTGCCTTCTCATGTGTTTAGTTAATTTTTTATAGAATCAAAATTTTGATTCCCATCTCATTTCCTTTATGTATATACTATTATAGATATTTTCTTCATGCTTACAAGGACATTAATGTTTATAAGTTAATATTCTCATTTTGTTCATATATCATTTTCCTGATTACATTTATTCCTTCTTTTTAAAAAATATTTTTATTGAAATGTTTGATTTACAACATTGTGTAAATGTAAGGTGTTCAACATATTAATTTGATACATTTATATCTTATAATATGATTGCAATTGTAATGGTAGATAGCACCTTTATCACATCACATAATTGTTATTTTTCACCATGGAGGTAATTAAGATTAGTCTCAGTAAATGTGATGATTATAATACAATATTATTGTCTATATTCATTAAAATGTATGTTAGATCTCCAGAATTTATTTATCTACTACTTGCAAGTTTTTACCCTTATACAATATCTCTCTTATTTACCCACCCACCCCCCATCCTCTGCTAACCACCATTTGCTCTCTGTTTTTACAATTTTAGCTTTTCTAGATATCATACAGTATTTATCTTTCTGTTTGACTTATCTCACCTAGCAAAATGTCCCAAAGATTCATATACATATATGATCCATTCATCTGTTGGTGGAAATTTAGGTTGTTTCCATATCTTGACCATCATGAATAGTGCTGTAGTAAACATGGGAATGTATATAGAGCATCAAGATCTTTTTTTTTATTTTCATGCTGGTCACATGGTGGATCATTTTAAATTTTCTCAGGAACCTCCATATTGTTTTCCATAGTGGCTAAACCAATTTATATTCCTGTCAACGGTGTATAAAATTTTTTTCTCCACATCCCCACCAACACTTTTTATCTCTTATCATCTTAATGATAGTCATTCTAACGGATATAAAGTGATGCATCATTGTGATTTTGATTTGCATTTTCTGATAATTAGTGACACTGTGCATCTTTTTAAATACCTGTTTGACATTTGGATGACTTCTTTGAAAACGTGTCTATATCACTTCTCTGCTCACTTTTTGTCAGATTGTTTTGTTTTTATATTGAGTTGTATGGGTCCTTTTTACATTTTGGATATTAACCCTTTATCTAATATATGGTTTGCAAATATTTTCTTCCATTCTTTTTCATTTTGTTGATTGTTGCTTTTGCTGTGCAGAAGCTTTTAACTTTGATGTAGGACTACTTGTTGGTTTTTGCATTTGTTTTAGGTACTTTTTATATTGCATCCAAAAAAATTATTACCAAAACCAATTTTAAGTAGCTTCTTTTCTACATTTTCTTCTAGGAATTACATGATATCAGATCTTATGTTTAAGTCTTTGGTACATTTGAAATTAATTTTAGTGAGTGGTGTTAAATAGGATCCATTTTTATTTTTCTGCATGTTTTATCTACCTTCCCAACACTATTTGTTAAAGAAATTATCTTTTCCCCATTGGTTGTTCTTGACAGCTTTGTCAAACATTAGTTGAACATATATGTGGGGGGGTGTAATTCTGAGCCCTCTATTCTGTTCCATTGGTTTATTTTTATGCGTGTCATACCATTTTAATTACTATAGCTTTGTATTATACTTTGAAATCAGGAAATGTGATGTCTCCTGCCTTCATCTTTCTCAGAATTTCTTTAGACGTTTTGAGTATTTTGTGGTTTAATACAAATTTTAGGATTCTTTTTCCTCTATCTATAAATGCTGTTGGAATTTTTATAGAGATCATATTGCATCTATAGATGGCTTTGAGTGGTAAAGGCATTTAAACAATAGTAATTCTCCAATCCATGGACATGGAATATCTTTTAATTTGTTTGTTTGTTGTAATTTTCATTTTACGGATCTTTTACCTTCTTTGTTAAATTTATTTCTAAGTTTTTTTTGTTTTTTATGCTACTGTGAAGGTGATAGTTTTCTTTACTTTTATTTCAGATGTTTCATTCTTGGTGAATAGAATGCAACTGATTTCTATATATTGATTTTATATCCTGAATCTTTACTGAATTCATTGATTAATTCCAATATGTTTTTGATTGAGTCTTTGGGATTTTCTATATACAAATTATATGATCTAAAATGATGACAGATTTATTTCTTTCTTTCTGATTTAGATGACTTTATTTCTTTGTCTTCACTAATGGCTTTAGCTAGGACTTCCAATACTGTGTTAAATAAGAGAGGTGAGAGTGGACATCTTGTCTGAGCTTGATCTTAAAGAAAAAGCTTTCGACTGTTCACTATTGAGTATAAAAGTTTTGTCATATATGGCCTTAATTATGTTGCTTCTTTATCTAATCTGTTTGGGGGTTTTATCATGAAAGGTTATTATTTTATCTTGTCAAATGCTTTTTCTGCATCTATTGAGATCATTGTGTTATTTTTCTTTTTTTATATTAATGTACTGTATCCTAATTATTAATTGGCATATGTTGAAATATTCTTACATGCCAAGGATAAATCTCTCTTGGTCATAGTATATCATCTTTTTTAATGTCATTTTGAGTTTAGTTTTCTAATGATTTGTTGAGCCTTTTTGTATATATATTCATCAGAGATTGGTCTATAGTTTTTTTTTTTCTTGAAGTGTCTTTATCTGGTTTTGGTATCAGGGTAATGCCATCTCCTAGAATGCATATGTAAGTGTTCCTTCTTTTTTAATTTGTTATAAGAAGTTGAGAAGGGTTGGCTTCAATTATTCTTTCAACATTTGGTGTATTCATCAGTGAAGCCTCCTAGTCTAGGATTTTCTGCATAGAGAATTTTTTAATTACTGATTCAGTCTCTCCATGGTGAGACTGGTCTATTCAGAGTTTCTATTTCTGACTCAGTCTTGCTATGTTGTGTGTTTCTAGGAATTTATCAATCTCTTCTCAGTTGTCTAATTCATTGGCATATAATTTTTCAGGATAGTTTCTTATAATCCTATATATTTCTGTAGCATCAGCTGTAATGTTTCCTCTTTCATTTCCAATTTTATTTGATTCTTCTTTTATTCTTAGTATTTCTCAATTTCTCTTTTTTTAAAAAAACAGCTTTTGATTCTGTTGATCATTTCAATTTTTCTGTTCTCTATTTCATTTATTTACATTCTAAACTTTATTATTTCTCCTAACTTTGGGATTATTCAGATATTATTTTTAATTCCTTGAGGTGTAAAATTAGGTTTTTTATTTGACACTTTTCTATTTTCTCAATATATGCATTTGTCACTATAAATTTTTCACTCAGAACTGCTTTTTCAGGATTCTATAGGTTTGGTACATTATGTTTCCATTTTTACTAGTTTTAAGATGTGTTTGTTTCCTATTTATTCTTCCTTAATCCATTGGTTGTTCAAAAGTGTGTTAATTCCCACATATGATTGATTTCCAGCTTTCCTCTTATTGATTTTTAGTTTCATACCATTGTAGTTGAAAAAGATAACTGATATGATTTCAATCTTCTTAAACTTGCTAAGATTTGTTTTGTGCCCTACCATATGATCTACCCAGGAAGTAATCTGTGTGGACTTGTGCAGAATGCACATTCTGCTGCAGTTGGATAAAATGTTCAAATAAATGTATTAAGTCAATTTGGTCATAGTATGGTTAAATTCTAAACTTTCCTTGTTGATGTTCTGTCTGGAACAACACTGTTGCTGAAAATGGGGTATTACAGTTACTTACTATTATTTTCTTTTCTCTTTATATCTTGTTAGTATTTGCTTAATATATTTAGGTGCTCAAGTGTTGGATGAATATATATTTACAATTGTATCTTCTTAATGTATCTTCTTTGACTCATTACATTTTTACTTAAATTTTATTTTGTCTGATCTAAGTATTCTTATCCTATATCTTTTGGTTTTCTGTTGCATAGGATGTCTTCTTCCATTCCTTCTTTTTGAACGTACATGTGTCTTTAAAACTGAATGGGTCTCTTGTAGGCAACATATAGTTGAGTCTTTTGTGTGTGTGTGTGTGTGTGTGTGTGTGTATCTGTTTAGTCACTCTGTGCATTTTGATAGGTGAATTTAATCTATTTATATTTAGAGTGATTATTGATATGTGTGGATTTGCTACTGTCATCTTATAGATTGCTCTCTGATGGTTTTGTATTTTCATTGTTTCCTTTTTCCTTTGTTTCTGCCTACTTTTGTAAATTTGTGTTCCATGGTGGTATGCTCTTTTCCACTTGAGGCGTAGGAGAGGAGTAGAGAGCCAAAAATATTTATTTCCAAAAGGAAGTGGAGGACCAAGAATTCCGACATATCAGAATCACTACAGGCTCTTCCAACCAATGCATCCTACCTTGTTTCTTGTCTAACAGACCTACCTAGTGTGACTAATAATGTTTGTTTACCAAGAAAAGTCCCTCATCCCTGGAATCCCCTCAATCCCAAGCACACAGGTCTGATTGGCCAACCTTCCCACCACACCCACTAATGTCAGTCATCACTAGGGCTACCCACTGAAGTTGCTGAGGGTGTATGGCAGCCTTTAGCTACAAGAAATAGAGAGGAGCTTGATAAATGGCCTGATGGAAGGCAGTAAAGAAAGGAACAATGCCCACAGGATGGAGGCACTTCATCCCTCTGATATAAGTCTTCATTTTCAGGTCGGGCAGTGTGAACAACAACTGGATGGACATTTACAACCTTGTGGAAGAGGTGGTAAAGAAGTTTGAAAAGTATGGCTTCTTAATGTTGGGGGATGTTTTCCTCTGCCAGGCAGAGTACACAGCTGTTTAGACTCAGTGGGCATGGGAATCCATCAGGTCAGTATTCTGAATCAGGAAGGAAGAACAGATTGTACTGGTTCCCATTGAGTCTCAGCAGCTTTGTTTGGATCCCGATTAGGAGTTGGGCCATAGTACATGCGACACAATATGGTATTGAGAACCTCAAAATTTAGAAAATAGGCAAAAAAAGTAACACAGTAACTAAACACTTGGTTAAGTGGTGCTGGGGACAAAGGACTTATAAGACAACTTAAAGAAAAAAATTCCTAGGAAAACAAAACCAGGATGATTTCACAGAGGATATGGAAATTTAAACCGAGTTCTAAAGGTAAAACTAGATAACAAGAACAATCAGGGAGACTTCTAGTGGCATGAGTGGTCTGTACAGCTAGAGAGTGGGGTTAACCCAGAGGAAGGCTGGGAGATGAGTTTAGGACAGATATCTTGGGACTAAGGCCATAAAGTCTCATAATGTCAGACTGAGTGTTTTAGATTTTTTGCTGTGAGCAACAGAGAACTATGGATGATTCTTGAGTAGGAGTATAAAGTGATCAAAGTTGTGATGCAAGAAGAAAAGTCTGATGATTGTTGGTAAGATGGAACAAGAGCTAGGAGCAGTAGCAAGCAGAGCTAAGGATTTATGGTAGCCATTTAGATAAGAGAAAATGAAAGTCAACAGATAATGAAGACAGCAGCCAGGGAGAAAAAAAAAGTGATGGATGTATATAAATGGTTGCCAAGAATAAGATTAATTTAAAATGAGATGAGGCAGGGAAGACAGGAAAGAAAGCAAGGGCAGTGAAAGTCAAAAGAGTTTTACAGTAGAAAAGACCACTTGAGAGACACTCATGCAAGATGCCTGGGTGTCTTTATCCTTAAGTGTACGCTGTGTGTGTGTGTGTGTGTCTGTGTGTCTGTGCATGCACATGCATGTGAGTGTGGGAGACTTTAGGGGCATTGGGAGTATAGGGATAGACCAGAATGCCATCCAGGCTCTCTCTTCATAAAAGGACCATCATCTCCTCAGACCTCAGAATCCTCCACTAAAGTTATAGGAACTTCTGGTGTTTGGGGAATGGTCCCCAAAAGGAAGAGTTGAAGTGAGAAGCAGCAAAGTTGTCATGACTTCCCCTCTGTGGCTACTCGTTGGTGTTATTTTGAGCCTATGTTTATGGCTTCTCACGAGGAGTGCTTCCTCCCCAGCCCGAAACTGCGGATGTCCTTCATCACCTACTCCACATTTGGCCAAACCCTCATGAAGCTCACCTCAGACAAGTAAGTGTTGTTTTGATCCCCCAAAGAAAGCCCAGTGGGCAGGCTACAGGGAGAGCCAAGGAGTGTGGGGTTCCCTGAGACCTCAATGGACAACCCACTGGTGTGCAGGCTGAGCTGGACTCTCCCTCAGTGCCTACCTTCACTTTACAGTCCTGGCT